>JASDQU010241124.1:0-28046 GCA_032191745.1 Picea mariana | reverse complement strand
ATTCATTATTGGAGACATGTGAATTGCGATGCATAAATGTATTTGGTTATTTGGAGGAGGTTATCCTATCCTTCAAGGATTTATTGTGTAACTTATGTATCTTGGATTTTTTCTCCATGCTCACATTGTTGGACATGGTGTGTAATTATTTTATGTTATGATAATTTAATCATTTGTACCATTACATCATGTAAGAAACATAAGGTAGTCTCCTTGTCAACTACAAAAGAAGAATATTGTGGCATCATTCAAGAAGGTACTGAAGAAGTATGGATCCGCTAACTTTTGAGAGAACTTGGCCTTCCTATTCATACCTTGAATACAATATAATATGATAACTATAGTGTCATATAGGTTGCTGACAATCCTGTTTCCGATAGTAAGATGAATAATGTTGAGCTCCATGCTCACTATTTGAGACAATTGGTTCATGAGAATGTTGTCTCTCTTGAATTTTACAGAACAAATGACCAAGTTGTTGATATATTCACCAAATATTTAGCTAAATATAGATTTATCAAGCTCTATATGATGCTTGGGATGCCATAAGCTGTAATTATGGGGTGTGTCATGATGACATAATTTCGCCTCCTCAATCTCCAGAGATGTGTGTTGATGGGGAGGTGTTGGAACATCAAGAATTGATGGATCATCACACATATCCTAGATTTAGTCGGTCAAGTGGTCGACCTACATCTAGATACAATCAATTGAGAGATATACTTGCACACTACAATAGTCAGTTGAGTAGTCGACATGTCTATCGATCAAACAATCAAGCAACATTTGAAGATAGTGAGGTGGTGGATCAACTAGCCTAGAAATTGGCTATGCATTAGACACATATACGGTCAGGTTGAGTATTATTACCAAGTCAACTCGATCTCATAAACTTAACATAGGTGACTCTAACAATCGACGATTACATGTGGAAAAGATATTCTAGACTTTATGGAAGTTGGTTATATCTTGAGGATATAAACAGCAGACCCCTTGGGTCATTGTCATCATGGATATAAAGCGTTCGAGTTGATATTATATGGATATATCAAGATCTAATATGCATTTTGATTTAACTATCACAACATTCTTTTCTTAAGTGTTGTAACAGTGTCTTTAGACACCACCTTTGTCTTTGATTTTTTTTTGTTCCTCTTCGAGTATCTGTAGTAATATATTTTTTGTTTCATGTCATGTTCCACCTTATTCCCCAACATTCATGAGGTCAAATTTCCTAAGAAAAAAGTTGATAACCTCATAGTTTCTGTGGTCAAAGTTCCTAAGGTCATAGTTCATGAGGTCACAGTTCCTAAGGTCATAGTTCCTCAAGAAATGTGACCTAAGAAACTCTGAGCTTAAGAACTATGAACTCAGGAACTATGACCCCAGGAAATCTAACCTCAGAAACTATGAAATTATACAATATGATCTTAGAAAAATTGATCTTAGGAAATCTAACCTTAGTAAATTCGACCTAATAAAATTTGACCTTAGGAACCTTAAGCTCGGGAAATTTGACCTTAGGAACTATGACCTCAAAAACCTTGAACTCAAACTATGACATTGGGAACTTTGACCTCAAAAAATATGACTCGAAGAAATTTTAGCTTAAGTACTATGACCTTGAGAACTTTGAGTTCATAAACTATGACATGAGAAACTTTGACCTTAAGAACTATTACCCAAGGAATTTTAAAGATAGGCATTAAATATTTCTTGTAAACCAAATCAAGTTCCTAAGGTTAACCATAAATCTATATATGATTAACTTTGAACTTAGGAACTTTGACCTAAGGAACATTGACCTCAGGAAATATGACCTCGGGAACTCTCACCTTAGAAAACTTAACCTCAAGAAGTAAGACCTGAGGAATTTTGACCACAAGATATTTGACTTGAGGAGCCTTTAATTAATGAAATATAACCTTAGGAACTTGGATCTAAGCAATTATCACCTCGGGAAATTTGACCTTAGGAACTATGACCTCAAAAATTCTAATTGTAGGAACCATAAATTAAGGAACTTTGACCTTAGGAACTATGATATGTGGAACTTTGACCTTAAGATCTTTGACCTAAGAAATTTGACCTAAGGAACTATGGACTCAGGAAATTTGACCTAAGCAACTTTGACTTAGAAAATTTGACTTGAGTAATTTTAACCTCAACAAATTTGATCTCATTAACTATGACCTTATGTACTTTGACCTCAAAAATTATGGCCTCAACAAATTTGACCTTAGGAACTATGATCTCAAGAAATTTGAACTTAGGAACTTCAATCTCAGGAATTATGACCTTAGGAACTTTGACTTCAAGAACTTTTTCCTCATGAACTATGACCTTAGAAAATTTGACTTCAGGAACTTTGACCTAAGGAACTAACACCTAAGGAAATTTGGCCTAAGGATCTTTGACCTGAGGAACTTTGACCTGAGGAACTATGATCTCGGGAACTATGACCTCAAGAATTTTTACCTCAAGAACTATGACTTGAGGAACATTGACCTTAATAATTATGACCTCAAGAAATATAACTTCATTAACTTTGAGCTTAGGAACTATGACCTCATGAAATTTGACCTCAAAAACTATGACCTCAATAACTTTCACCTCAAAAGCTATGACCTTAGGAACTTTGACCTCAGGAACTTTATCCTTAGGAAATTTGACGTATGGATTTTCATCCACAAGAACTTTGACCCTAAGAACTTTGACCTAAGGAACTTTTACCTAAATAAATTTGACCTTTGTGACTATCACCTCATGAAATTTGACTTCAACAACTTTGACCTCAAGAAATTTGACCTTAGGAACTTTGACCTCGAGAAATATGACCTCAACAACTATGACCTTGGGAACTTTAACCTCAAGAAATCTGACCTTTAAAACTTCAAGCTCGACAATTATGAACTTAGGAATTTTGACCTTGCAAACTATGGCTTGAGGAACTTTGACCTTAAGATATCTGACTTGAGGAAATTTGACCTCAGTAACTTTGACCTAAGGAAATTTGACCTTAGGAACTTTGACCTCATGAACTATGACCTCAAGAACTCTTACTTAAGGGAATCTAAGCTCAAGAATGATGACCTTGGGAACTTTGACATGAGGAACATTGACCTTGGGAATAATGACCTTGGGAACTTTGACCTCAGGAGCTATCAKATCAAGAACTAGGACCTAAGTAAATTTGATCTCGGGAACTATGACATTGAACTTTGACCTTAGGATATTTGGCTTGAGGAACTTTGACTTCATGAACTTTGACCTTCAAATATTTGACATAAAGAAMTTTAACCTGAGAAACTTTGAGCTTAGGATCATTGACTTAAGGAACTTTGAGCTCAAGAAATTTAATATCAACAAATTTGACCTCAATAACTATAACCTCGAGAAATTTGACCTTAGGAACTCTGACCTCAACAAATTTGGCCTTAGGAACTATGATCTCARGAACTTTGACTTCAATAACTTTATACTTAAGAACTATGACCCTAGGAACTTTGACCTCAAGAAATTTAACCTCAAGAACTCTAAGCTCAGAAATTATGACCTTAGGAGCTATGATCCTAAGAACTTTGACCTCATAAAATATAACCTCAAGAAATTTGACCTTAGGAACTCTAACCTTGGTATCTATGACCTCAACCTCAATATCTATGACCTTAGGAAATTTGACCTTAGGAAGAGTGACCTCAGGAAATTGAATCTCAATAATTTTGACCTTAGAAACTATGACCTCAAGAAATTTATCCTTGAGAACTTTGACCTCGGGAATTTTACCATTAGGAACTATGACCTCGGAAAATATGAACTTATGAACTATGACCTCAGGAACTATGACCTTAGGAACTTTGACCTTAAGAACTATGACCTTGGGAACTTTGACCTCAGGAACTATGACCTCAGGAACTTTGACCTTAGGAATTTTATCTTGTTTCAGAGTTGTGGTTCAATTGAATAGAGGAGTGTGAGAAGAATATGGATGAAGAATAAAATAGGTCATCCTGGAACAATTCTATCCAGGCCTCTCTTCACCCATTTGGACTTTGATATATGTGTGGATCTTCCTAAATTTATCTAGTTTGGTGTAATGGTTTGTGTTGTTGAATATTATTGTGATAGAAAATATACAGTAGTTTAATAACAATGCATGGATCTATATAAACCTTACATATTCTATGAGAGAATGTAGTTTCACACTCAATTTTATTTTCTCATTTGGTCATGCAACAAAATTTCCACTCTGCAATTGTTGATGATGCCAAAGGTACAGATATTGGAAAGGGAAGTGCCAAGGTTATCTCTGTCATTTTTAGATTCTTTATGTTTGAATGTTTGTTCTAAGGCTCGAAGCCATTACAAGAATATACCCATTATGCTCAACATGTCACTTGCTCGAATTGAACCTGGGATAGCAATCCATATTCCTCCAAACCCACCTGATTCTCTCCTATATTTTTGTGAATAAGAAACATTAACATAAACACATAGTTTTAATTAAGTTATTTTATAATTTTTGTCAATTAGTTTAAATTTACATTTATTTTTATTAGGAGATTAATGTGTATGACGTTCATTTAATTGAAAGAAAACAATTTTTTTAAATAATGAAGGTTGTATTTTTCTTACTATTTATTTTCTTAATATAGTATTTAATTAACCCAACCATATAATTAAATATAGTTGATATATCTCGATCAATTCTCCATTTTATTAAGGGGATCGTCAATGTACAACAACCACCTTTTATAATGTTGTTCTGATTGTCCTTAGTTGAGTTGAATACATGGTTTTGGTCATCATATTTACTGAATGATTAGTTATCTCTATGATATCTATCATAGTAATTATGTTTAATTAAATTAAATGTGACCACTAGGGGTGGAAGGTGCGGAGGGGATTCTTCACCATCATAGGGGGAAACAAAGTGTTCTTTATGCTTGGGGGTTAATGGAATTGCAAAATAACATGTTTGAAGCGTATTCAATTTGGTGTGGGATCACTATAGATATAAAATTAGGGATGAAAGAGATAATGGTATTTGGGGACTCAAATATCATTATCAAGGTAGCATTAAACCATTCTAATCCCAAATTGATCAAGCTACAAGGAATCATTAAGCAAGCTCGAAAGGTGTTATGTCAGTTTGACGAGGTTATTCTCTTCCACATTCAAAGAGAATTAAATAACGAAGTGTATGTCGTGGAAAAATATGCCATGATGTTAAAATTAGGACTCCTAAGAAAAATGGGGACTTTACCCAAGTCACTATATCCTAGATTTAAACAATGCATATGGTTAGTGTTATAATTTATATCACATAACATATGGTCATCAATGCAGATCAAATCTATCAAACTATACTTGAGGCCACATAAGTGAGGCATAAGGAAATGAGATCTCAAGCGAATAGAAGATTATATGCTCATTTATTTTAGGTGGGATAGTTGCTATTAGATTAATCGGTAAATGCAGACATAAACAGATCTCCTTAGATCCCACATGAAACTAGAACAAAACAAAACAGAATTCACACTTCGCCTTAAACTTCATCATCATACAAACTAGTTTAATGAGTTACAAGAGGCGTACCATTTAAACGATGCTTGTCCTCACTAGTGTCATCTTTGTATCTCCTTCCTTGAGTTTGCGTAATACCAAGCTTGTCCAATAATCACAAACCAACAAATAAGAGGAACAAAGATCTATATATTCTAATGAAGTCTATGTATATGATCAAGGAATTATACAACATGGATGATTTTAAGGATGGAAATTTATTTTAAAATGTAGAAACCTTGGCGAATATTACTAATCCTTCATATGTCAACTATAAATTTTTGGCGATATTTTTGTAAAAAAATTCAAATTTCTAAGTATTTTATATAGTTTTTATAAAATTTTGGCAATTTTTAAGGTAAAATAATTTTATCCTATAGAATTTTCGGCGAATTATTTTAAAATAGTGAATCTTGTTTTTGGAAAAACCATGGAAAATTAGCCCATGAGCAAAATTTAGCCCCTAAAAGCATCCCTATTATAGAATAGAAGACTATATGCTTATATAGGGAAGAAATGCATTACTGTATTAAGTGAATAGAAAGTGGAGAATACAACCCATGCCTTGATGTTGCAAGGTCCTCTTTCGATGGCCTTTGCTTGAACACACACACCTTTGCTCCAAATTCCTTGAAGAATATCCACAATCTGACTTGAAGAACTAAAGCAAAGCTCTTAAGCATAATCTGAAGTAGAAATCTCCATATAATTCTTAGCCTATTCAACCTTAGCCTTTTCCATGAGGGGTCCCTCATTATATAGTGTGAAAGAGAGATGGATGAGGAGATTAAGATGATCCCACCAAATCAAAGAATGAGTAAGATCCAAACCGATTGAAGGCCACCTCATCTTCTATAAGATCCCCTTCTAGAACATTCGTGAAATTTGACTTTTCCCAAGCTTTAAGCATCGTCGCACCGTACACACTTAGTTGCATGAAACAATGTCGCAGTCCAGGTATAGTGCAAGATGTGACAATTAGGCATCGTTGCACCCCATGAATAGAGAAGGGTGTGATGTCCTTCCTTCATATGGTTTTTGGCAAAGGAAATAAAATCACTTTTCCCATGGAGAAAGTCTATTTTAATATTTTTAGGGAACATGAACACATGTTTTCAGGTGATCACTGAGGTGACCAAAATAATGTGTAACAGAATTCCCCCCAAAGTATGAAGCTGGAACTTGTGACAACTGAAATACTTTGTAGAATGTGTGTGTCGAAAACAAGGAGTGCATCGATCAGGAACCTGTAAACAACATAAGTTTCAAATGAGTCATGGCCACTAAACATACATTGTGGATCCATATCATTATGATTCAGCATAGCCACTAGAAATACACTGTGGATCTATGCTCTAAAAGAACTCAAATTCGGACATAGCCACGAGACATACACAATGGATCTATGTATCAATACAAATCATGAATACTCCATCGCAACCTAGACCAAAGTGATAAGATCCACAGTCTTCATTTCCATCGTCTCTAAGTATGAATCTAACCATGTGATTACAGGTGTTGAAGTCGAACATGATAGAAACCACTTGATTACCAATCATTGATGAAAACCGTTAACAAATGCAAGGGAAATCACCATTGATGTCAATGAATCCCAAGGTACCCTAGTACAATCCATTGAATATGAATGAATGAGTTGAAATCGAACACTCAATGGAATCTTCCAATCAAGGGTCAATGATGTGGACCCATTGTTAAAAGAGAAGATACCTTCCATTGAGGCATGCCGGCTCTAAGGTATTGAATGATTTCTAAGTCTTGTTCCCGGATAATGTATGAAATTTGACAGTAAAATACTCATCACATGAGGGCATTGATGTACCCCCCATCAATGACATGAAATAGGTAACATATTTGAGGTAGATCAAAGTATGAAGTGATTCAGAAATGACATAGGGAAGGCCGACATGGTAGAAAATTTATAACTGCAGATGGTCGACTCGATAGAAGGATCGTTTAGGTTGGACTTCTCTTGAACATATGAATGACACAACAATGGTCTTGGCAGCATTGACTCAAGGAGGACCCAGTACATGGACTGGTGGATGGTCAAACAAGAGACAGATGGATTTCCCAACCTGGATACAATGATGAAGGAAGGTGTCATGTTCAAGAGTGACTATTACTACCACTAACACAAATATAGAGACACATTTCTTCTCAGTTTTCCCCCACCATTTCTGGCGAGTACCTATTTATTTTTACGCAATCTTGAGGAGGATAACATATGCTTGTTGATGTAAGCTCATCCTTTGGATGAGTTCCTCGAAGTATGTTTAACGAACCCTAATAAGGAGTGGTTCGATCCCATATGGGTCTTTCGATGTTTGTTTCGTGAGTCCAAGGAAAGAAAACTCAAGGGTTTTTCAATTTTAGAGAGTCTGAAAAACAGTTAAAGAGAACTCCATCAGGTCCTTTTTTGTAAATTAATTTGACGAGAGAGAAAAAGTGATAATACCGCACGTCGAATCTTTTCTTCAAATACTTTTATGAGCGCGAAAAGAACAAGGTATCTCAGCCATCTTTTCATGTTTAGGGAGCGTGAAAAGAGCTTAAAGGATACTCCATAGTTTTCGTCTTTTCGTGTTACCATTATGAGTTCAAAAAAATGACAAAAGACTACTCGATTACGTTCTCATGGTTTTACGAGAGTGAGAAATAACTAAGACTTTTCTCGGAGTTTTTCCTGAAAACCCTAAAAGAATCTGTACATGCGACAAATTAATAAAAACAAACCAAAAAGTGGACCCTTGTTCCAACGTCTCACCTCTAGAGTTTTCAATCTGCGAAAATCAACCACTTGTAAAGTTGTTAGGACTTTAGGGTTTGGATAAAGCATAAAAAATAATATAATAATCAAATAAAAAATGATAAAAGTCAATAAAATAGGTAACAGACCATATTTTACGATTTCATTTGTAACTTTGCCCAAACATTGCTCCAAATCCATTTTTCACCTCGATTTTCAACTGTTAATTGCGAAGTGCACGATGAATCATTTCATGAATCATCTCCATAGAAGAGGTAATCTCCTTCTCCTTCATCTTTCCTTGGATTCAAAAATGATTTTCATTGGTTAAACATGTGTTTTGGCTTGATTTTTTGGGGGTTACACACGCGCTACAGTTGTCGTAGGTGCCCTATATTGGGAACTGCGACGATCTAGGATCATCGCAGGTGACCCTAAAAGTAGGGTGTGGCAACACCACACTATTTGAATGCACAGGCCTGCGACGTCCATAGTCCAAAATTTAAAAATATGAACCCAACAAGGGAAAAACCTCCAAGAAATAAAATTATGTTTCTAATCTCTTTTTGGTTCCTTTGCAGGTCTTCCATAGTCAAGATGTTGGAATGGCATGAACGAGAGAACAAAGAAGAAGATTACTTCACCGGGAATGACCCGAGAAGAGTTATGGCCCTTCGACAGTGCGGGTTACTGAAGTTATTCAATATTCAGGGCATGAGGGCCCAACTAAGACTACTTGAGTACTTAGTTCACATGTGGGATGTGAACGAGCAGACATTTCATGTGGGTTCCCACACACTTACCATAGATATCGAGGATATATATTTCCTAAAATGACTATCTCATCGGGGTTCATGGATGACACTTACAGGTAGTAGGGGTGGCGGTGAGCCTATGAAACACTACATCAGTCATCATTGTGTGCCGGGAACTGGGAAACATAGCAGTAAGTTCGCTATCAAGGATGTCCGAGATTTTCCTTTACAGACTATCCTCTATACTATTACTCACATGGAAGGGAGTGCATCTCCCCACATGGCTCTACAGAGCCATTTTCAGTATGCATTGGAGTGTATGGAGCCCTGAGTATTCAACTGGTGCGAAGGGGTCCTTAAAAGCATGAAGAAACAAATTACCAAGTGTTGAAGTGGTCGGTTAAAACAATTTGGATACGGGTCTATTTTAGTATCCTTCTTCCTGGAGAGGATCCCAGTCTTACCCTTGTAAGTAGAGTCAGGTATACCTGCTCCATAGGATTCAAGGATGAAGAGGTGGGTAGATCTCATGGCCCGACATGGAGGAATTCACATCATCAGGTATACTGATTTCTTCTTCAAATTGCTAAGAACTCAAATGCTCATGGTTGATGATTATACATATGCCAAGGTAGATTTCCGTGGAGATCCAGACCTAGCTCTTCTCGAAGGTTCCCAGTGGGGAGACATATGTAAGAAGGAGATTTTTTTTATACAATGTTTTTGATATTTTTAATTATATAAAATGGTTTTTATGTTGTTTATCCGATGACTAATCGAGTGCTCTTCGATAATTCATATGTGGGACCTTATCGTCCTCCAGGTTCATCCCCTATCTGGAGGCGAGGGGAGAGAGGTGTCATAGTGGGAATATTTGTTGTTGACTTCGAGACCATAGAACAAAATATAGAGGGACTTAACATGAATAACTCAGATGCTTCTATAGATGATATTCCTAGGCATTACCAACTCCATAGAGTGGGCGTATCTGCATCCATCGGTCGATTGCTCCGTAGAGTAGCACGGACAATCGTGTGTTATAGTGAGAAACATCCTTGATTATGTGTTGTATATGAAGCCATGTGCTTCACATTTTTTATATTTTGGTCTTCGGACAAAACCGCGTTTTTGTAAATTTTTATCGTTATATAAATATTAGGCTTCTACCGGCTTACTTGTTGTGTGTAAAAAGTGTGATTAGATTTTATAAATGTCTTAAATGTCTGTCTAACACATAATTAGATAATTCATCTATTAATGTATTTAGACATCTAGGAATGTGTTTATATTCAGTGTAATCAAAATGACGTTCCAAGAGGTGAATTTGTAAATATACCCTTAACAAAGTAGGACTTCAGATAGAACAAACGTTACTCAATTGTAGTACTACTAATTGTGAATCAAGTCGTACAATAAGATGACAGATCCCTAGTGAAACAATGTTGGTCAATAATTCAATGACTCTACTATATTTCACGATATTGTTAGTTGCACGACCAAGGAAAACACCATGTAGACTGATTAATTCATCCATAGGTGCATTGATTTTCCAAGCAACAGATGCTAAGTTTTGAGTACTGGGACTAGTGCCATCAGTGAATCCAATGTAGGGTAGTGAATACATTGACATATGAAAACCAAGAACAATGCAACGTAAGTAGTTTAAGGGTGAAGACAAAAATGAAAAAGCACACAAAAGTATGATACATAAAAATAAACAACACTCATGGAAAGATGATTTAATCATAGTACTTATTTAAGTAAAGCCCATTTCCGGGCTCACTCAAAGGGATTCCATCATAATCTACCAGCTCATAATCCCCTTTATCCAACACACATTTCACAATATAGGGACCCCACCACATGGGCTCGAATTTACCGGCCCCTAGCAAATCACGATCTTACCTGTAAAGAAGAACTAGATCACCTTCAGAAAAAACACGTGGTTTTACATGCTTGTCATATTGAGCTTTGACACACTTCTTTTGAGTTTCAATAACTAAGGAGACATCATGACGGGTCTCGCCTAATTGCATCAAATACAAAAGACGTTCCTCTTTAGTAGAGGTGTTAGGAAGAAGTTCGATGGCTAGTTTCAAAGATGGGATTTCACATTCAATCGAAAAAATTGCCTCGATACCATATACTAACTGGAAAGGTGTGAATCCCGTGGAAGACTTAACATATTTCTGATAGGCCCATCATGTTGAGAACAACATCGTGTGCCAATTTGACTTATGAATTCCTACCATCCGTCAAAGCATAGTAGTGAGAACTTTGTTGATTGCCTCAACTTGGCCATTGGCTTGTTGATAATAGGGGGTCGAGTTTTCATGGCGAAGACCCAACTTTTCAGTGAGTTCAGACATCATAAAATTATGAAAATGACTATCGTGATCAGTAACGATGGATTGAGGGACATCTAATGTAGTAATGATATGATTGAATATGAACAATGTTGTAGTTTTATCAATATTATCAAATGTAGGCATCACCTCGGCCCATTTAGTGAAATAATCCACAACTACAATAATGTATCCATGCCCCCTGACCGAGTGAGGGTTACATGTCATGAAGTCAATGCCCCATTTAGCGAATGGAACTACAGAAAATATAGGGTGAAGAGGAGAAGGGTGAGATTGGATCTTAGTGTTGTAAGTTTGAAAAGCGTGGCATTTTTGGATGACAGTAATGAAATCTTTAAACAATGAAGGCCAGAAATAACCAAATCATAAGATATTTTGGGCAGTGGCATACCCAAACATATGACCGCCACATGCTCCAGAGTGATAGACATTCAAAGCTTTCTCAACTTCATCATAGGTGAGACATCGGTGAAATATGGAATCAATGCCATGGCGATAAAGGGTATCACCAAGGATGATGTATTGACAGGCTTGATACCGTATACGATGACGATCTGTACTAGAAAGATCAGGGCAAAAATTTTGGGTCTAGACATAGATAATAATATATTCGTACCATATGTCATTAGAACTGATTATAAAGAGGGATTCGTTAGGTAAGGAATCCTCTGCCACATTTTCTATCTTGGGAGAGGGAAGGTCACATATCAATTCAGAAAAAACCAAAGATTTATTTGACTTGGTGCACTCAAATTCCAAGTCAAACTCCTTGATAATAACTATCCATTTGGATTACTTTCCCACCAACAATTGTCAAGTAAGGATGTAGTGATGAAAACGTTGAACAACTTGAACAGTTGCCAAGGCCAGTTTCTCCACATGTAAATAATTGGTTTCGGTAGTAATGAGACTCCTACTCAAATAGTATATAACATGTTCATCATGTGAATCATCTTCTTGGACTAAAACCATGGAAATGGTAGAGTCCAAAGCAGCTAAGTACAAGAAATAATCTCAGCTATAGTCAGGTGGAAATAATAGTTTTGTATGGGTTAAGGCGAGTTTCAAAGCTTCAAAGGCTTTGTTTGTAGTATCGTCCCATACAAAATCATAACCTTTCTTGAGAAGTTGAGTGAATCCTTTCGTTAATTCAACGTAATTGGGAATGAATCGACGTAAAATGTTTTCCTTCCCTTCCAAACTTTGGAGTTGGCGTAGTGTGGAAGGAGGAGGTAGGATAAGATTAACCTCAACCTTCAAGGGGTCTACCCAAATCCCATGTATAGACACGATAAAACCAATAATTCATCCAGTTTCCACACAAAAAACACATTTTTGTGGATTCAAACGTATGTGATAATAATGACAGTGTAGGAAAATGGCCTATAAATGTGTCGGGTGATCTTGACAATGCATGGAATGCACCAGTAGATTATCTAGATAGGGTTGTACAATGTGCTTAATGTCATGAAAAACGTAATACATAGCACGCTAAAAAGTTGCGCCAACATTTTTTAGACCAAAAGGTAGTTTTCGATATGCAAAGGTTCCCCAATGGAAAATAAAAGCAGTCTTGTGTTGATCCGCTGGTAAAATATTGATTTGATTATAGCTAGAGATATTGTCCATCAAGGAAAATATTTCACTCCCGGCATAGTCTTCAACGGTATGGTCAACGAAAGGGGTTGGATAATTGTCCTTAGGACAAGATTTATTTATATCCCTATAATATACACATACATGGATCATGCCTTGTTTCTTATTTATTGGAACAGGATTGGATACCCAATCTATCAAAGCCACAGTATAGACAAAGCCAGCCTTAAGAAGTTTTTCAACTTCAAGCTTGATAGCAACAACTTTATGTGGATGTACTAGGTGAAATCTATGCCGAACGGGTTTAGCATTCAGATAAGTCTTAATCTCATGCACACCAATATCAGGATCAATACATGGCATCTCTTCATAACTCCAGGAAAAAACGTCACGAAATTCTTGGAAAAGGGCTTTATAAGTGTGAACCTCATCAGTAGAACATAAGGAATTGATATGTCAAGAGGAATGATAGGTGAAATGTTACTCAAGTTCCCTTCGTACAAAACATCGTGTGTTGACTCAGGAAAATAATAAATAACAACAATGTTCGATGGAGTCGAAATCTATTGGTAACTCTCTATGGTATCACGTTCCAGGAAGAGAATAGAACAATGATGCCCATTGTCCCATGGGTTATCTTCCATAGACATGACCGACATGATCATCTCATCAGTAGGAAAGATCATGTGGAACGGATCAGGAGATGTATCAGAGAGATAAGGAGGAGAAGGAGTTGTCGATCAAATAGCTTGATAAGATGATTCGACTGGACTTAAAGGCATTCGGTCATTGTAACGAAGATAATCTCTAGATCTAGGTACTATCCATGGGTCATATGACTCAAGGATTTCATGAAAAACGGTGGATATCATGTTAATCAAAGAGAAAAAAGGAGGAATATCAGGTGGTGGAATAGGAAATGTACCCATCAAGGTTGAATCTTTTAAAATACCCTCGCCGACATTCTCATAACTAGGAGGTGTTTTTGAGATAAAAAGTATGTTTCTAGTACGTAAAACAGAATTAAAGAAGGTCAGTTGGTCGATAATAATGACCTTTCCTTGGTGTGGGAAACGTAACACATAGAAAAGGGTAGACACAACTGCACGCATGGAATTAATCCAGCTACGACCAAGTAGAAGGTTATAATCAAGAGGTGCATCAAATATCTCAACCTTGACATTTACCAATTTACCTTCTAACGTAATAGACAACAAAGGAAGAATATCGCAAGGTTTAAACCCTATACCATTGAAGGCCTTAGGAGTATTGTGCGACTTGGTAAGGGAAGGAGAGCCAATAGCTTTCCAACAAGTAACGAACATAACGCAAGTTGAGGCTCCTTCATAAATAACGGTTCGACATATATTCTTATTTTCCACAACAACCTGGATATGAAACATTAATTAAGGAGGAAGCCTTGGAATATGATCTTCCAAGTCAAATATTATCAAATTGGTATCGGTAGGATCAATTCCACCAATATCCTTTAACAGTTCTTTCCATTGAGTAGAACAAATTTGAAGCACTTTGAGAGCTAACATCACATAGGGTTCTTGCGCAAGGTCTTCTAAAATACTGTAGTTTTGGGCAGCACGTGCGTGAGGATTAAACGAAGACTTTCTAACAATGCCCTTGGGAGGAGGGTGAAGAACTATATCAAGAACCATTCATTCGAGATGAAGAGGATCATTTGGAGGTGAAGTTGGAGGAGGAGGTTGAAACAACGAAGGTGGTAAATCATCGACTTTTTCTTTTTATGGAGAATAATCTTTGGCTCAAGTTGCGACTGTAACTTTGTTCTTCTTGGAGTCACCAGTACACATAAGGAAATAAGACGTGGTAGAGGAAGAAGGTCGGTCATGAATGACCAATTGGGCCTGCTACTGAGAAGGAAATGGTTGTGACAAGACAATAGGGGTAGAAGGTTTCCTGGTCCCTTGCAGGAACTTAGTAACCTCAACGCGTCATGGCCAATATTTCATATAATGATCGTCAACACAAATAAGGCAAGGGTAATGAGGTTTACATTTATCTTTGTGATCAATGGGATGTGTTTTGGGCTTCTCATATTGTTGATTATTATTTTTGTCCTCCTTATTCTTACCCTTCCCTTTCTTTTTATTTTGTTTTTTACCTATAGGTGTAGATTGAACCGAATTAACTTTAGAAGTTTTACTAGATGAAGGAGTAGGAGTAGGAGTATTTTGTACATTAGAAGCAATAGACTTGGGATTGGTATGATTGGCTTGTGTGGACTGAGCCTCATCACGAGAGGTGCCAATAATGCCATCAACAACATGAGAAGCTACTGGAGGTGTTGGGGTAGGATTCATAGAAGGACGAGGGGCATCAGGGATCAAGTTGTAAAGTGTGCCCGTTTACGAATAAATGAGATCTTGATACCGAGGATGACTAATCGCATGTTATTCAGTGACGACACCACCCATGGAAACATCACAGGCTATGGGTCCAATGAGTGATTTGGTAAACCATTCATCCAATAGTTGATCAGGAAGGGCAACTTTGATCAAGCATCTTCTCCTCCTCCACTAATCTAGGAGGCTCCCCAAGCACAGAAAATGCTCAAAAATGAAAGTTCTCATAATTGAGTGAAACCAATTCCATTGCGACTGGCTCGTCGCATTGATTCTAGCCATATATTTACTTTCTCAAATGGGTGTCATATGCGAGAGTTATTGCACTTTGATCAGATTCTCAAACAATTAAAAAGTCAAAGGTCAAACTGGAAAAAAGTCAATGTTGATGCGAGAGTTATTGCACATTGATCAGATTCTCAAACAACTAAAAAGTCAAAGGTCAAACTGGCAAAAAGTCAATGCTGACATCAGCATGACATCACCAAAGACACCTCATGATGCTGATGTTGCAGAGACATGTGGCAATAGTTGACTAGGCATATCACAAATAAAATCAGGTTTGGACACATGAAAAAGATTGGGCAAATGTGGTGGTGCCACATGGCCGAGGCATGGGCAGCCACGTGGCACCCAGTCAGCAGTCGATTGGAAAAGTGTTAAAATTAATGTTTGGGGGTCCATGGGTTTTGAACCCACGACCACTAAACAAGCCAACACTTTGATAAATGGCCCCACACCAGAGCACCACATGTATTTCTTGTTATATGAAACAACTTTAAATTTATTTAAACTTTAATATATGTATAGAGCACAAATAGGAGGGGGTTGGGGCTAAGCCCCAACCTATGGTTCTGTGTGGTAACATATGACCACCGATCGATAGGAAAAGGGCGTGGCCCATAACCACCAGTGCCTCTACCTCTCTGCCCTTGTATTTAGGGTATGCCACATAACCATGGGCTTATCCCCATAATTTGCACACGGGGATATATCATTTAGCCACAGGTCCCGTGGGACGTGCCCCAAATCTAGGAGCTAGCGCAACTAAAGGGCCAACGCTTAGCCCGTTGGGATAACGCTTGGCCATATGAAGAGAATATGACCATTTAAAGGGGGTGTGTGCCCATTATTTGGGGCTATACTGTGAATTTTTATATAAAAATGGGTTTTTAACTATACAGAATTGATTTTTGCCTGATATTATGACCAGAAAGTGGTTTTTTGAGGATATTGAGGCCATTTAGAGGGGGATTTGATCCCAAAAAGAGGCCAGATTCTTGGGGGAAGTTGGGATTCCTCATCTGAGCATGAAAACTATAAAAACCAGGATTTTTGAAGCTTGGAGGACAACTTTTGATGCACGCATTTGAAGGAACAATTTGTAATTTTTGGGCTTTTCTCATGATTTGAGAGGCATTTTTGCCATGTTTTTTAGAGGAATTTGATGAAGCATGTATGAATCTAAGCAAGGAGGTCTTGCATAGCAAACCTGAAGCATGTTATGTAACAACAAAGAGCCCGTGTAAGAGAACTTTGAGCATTTAAATAGAAATTAAGAGGTCCTCCACTTGGAAGTGGGCCCGGAGACGTAGCCAACGGTTGGTGAACCCCGTTAACAAGTTCTTGTCTCTATTTCTCTTTTTGTTTTGTTGTTCTCTTCTCTTCATTTACAACATGGTTATCGATGGCTGATCTCTTTAATCATTTATAAGCATCAAGTAAAAGTCACATTTGATATTTCCGCAATAAGTTAATGAGTTTATGTATTTCGCATTCTTACCGATCTGATGCATAAAGTGCATTAAAATAACTTGCAATTTATCAGTAATGCCTTCATTTTTGGATTAATTTTATGGTATCAGAGCATTGGTTTTGAAGGTTTGACGAGAATTGCAAGAATTGGATTCTCACCAGAGAAAAACTCAACTGAGGAAAAGGCCAACTTGAGGCTCTTAATACAAAGATTCAAAGGAGACCACATAAACAAGAGATGTCTTCACTGAGAAAACTAGGTCCTTTTGCATCCGAGGACGATTTCTTTGAGTCATTTCAGTTGATGAAAGCCATGGTAGAGGAACTTTATCAGGAAAGAGGACTGCAAAGAAATCCAAAATTTGAAGAAGGTGAATCTTCAGTAAGAGAAAGAGGAGGACTTGGAGGTGGTGGACCTTCAGAACCTTCTTCTCCTTCATCCTCGTCATCTACAAGTGAAGCAAGCATACATCCCTCCAAGGATAAGCAACCTAAAAAAATCATCATTCTTTTGATATGTCGTTATTAAAGTTAGATGTAAAGTTTCAATTACCCACTTATGATGGTGAATTAGATGCATAAAATCTAGATAATTGGGTAAGACAGTTAGAAGTCTATTGCAGGATACAAAGGATTGTTGATGATGAAACAAAGATCCAACTTGCAAGTCTCAAATTGGGAGGCACAACTCTCATATGGTGGGAAAGAAAAACTAAGGACGATCTCAATAAAAATGGTAAAACAATCTCTTCCTGGAATGATTTTATCACTGCTTTGAAGAAACAATTCTATCCATTAGCATACATGCAACATGAAATGATGAATTGGTAAAGTTTAAGGCAAGGTAAAGGTCAAAGTGTACAAGAATATACTCAAATATTTCATAAGAAAGCATTAAATTTGGTTATTCCTTTATATACACAAGAGACACTCCTAAAATATATTGGTGGATTACATGTTTATCTCAAGCACACTATTCTTCTGCTAAATCCTTATAACTTTGATGAAGTATGTGTACAAGCCATTCACATTGAATCAAGTAAAGGGAATGTTTGTGATAGTTTTTCTATAGATACTTGGCAAGGAAAGGATTCGGGGAAAAGGAAAGAGAAAGAGAAGAAGACAACCACAGTAAGAAAGGAGAAGCCTACTTCCAAGCATTGCAAGAAAGTAGGCCATGATGAAGATCGTTGTTGGGTCTTACATCTAGACATGAAGCCAAAGAAGTATGCCAACCACGGAAGGAATAATACCATAGCTATGACATTTCAAGTGGATCTTGGATCAGATTCCGATGATGAGACACAGGTTGTAGCTATGGGAATCCAAGGTATAAATTCTGTTGCAAGTACTAGCTCTTCTAAATCAGTTGTTGTAAATGATGAGTGTAAAAGGAGTGAACTTTTCCATATAAGGGTCATAACAAGTAATGTTAAAGTTGATACTCTTGTAGAGAGTGGATCACAAGCCAATATAATCAGTGAAGAGGTTGTAAATAACTTGGGACTTGAAACTAAGTCACATCCTAAACCATATCCATTGGGGTGGATATGTGGTGATAATAATTTGCAAGTAACCAAGCAATGTAAAATCAAGTTTGCAATCACTTCTAATTATGTTGATGAAGTAGAGCTTGATATAGTGCCACTAGACATATGTGGAATTGTACTGGGAAGCCCATACATTTATGATAGGAAAGATATATTCTATAGGGAGGAAAATAAATATTGCTTCAAGAAAGATGGGAAATAGTACATTGTTCATGCTCATCGCATGAAAAATGACATATCGTTTGCAGCTACAAGGTAGTTAAAAAGAATGGTAAATGCAAGCAAAATTTTAACACTTATGTCTATAATAAATTTGGAAGTTAGTGATGCTCAACATGGGATGATTCCATATGTTTCTAACAATCATGAAGTGTCACCAAGGGTACAACATGAGGTTCCTCTGCATACTTTGGTTATTGTTCCTATGCAGAAGGGAAGCATGTTTTGTCATTCATTCACATACTCAGTATTGTTGATTAGTTTGTTGCTATTCAGTGGTGTATGGCTGAAAAATGCGACAAATAATGTAGATGATTGTGCAATTGATGGGATGATTACTTTGATAAACAATGCTATCTTAGTTTTCATGTTTGTTGTGATTGGTCAAGTGATTATTGTCTAGGCAGAAAGGATGGACGATACCAGACAAGTGAGGAGGTAGTACCTCACTTATTACCTGAGTAAAAGCTGACTTTTGGTGGTCCAAAATCTTCCAAAGTGGGGAGGAATGATCTAAGAGGCTCCCCAAGCTCAGAAAATGCTCAAAAATGAAAGTTCTCTGAATTGAATGAAACCAATTTCAGTGTGACCGTCTCATCACGTTGATTCCGACCATATATTTACTTTCTCAAATGGGCGTCGTATGCGAGAGTTACTACACTCTGATCAGATTCTCAAACAACTAAAAAGTCAAAGGTAAAACTGGCAAAAATTCAATGACGACGTCAGCATGACATCACCAAAGACACCTCATGATGATGATGTGGCAGAGACATGTGGAAGCAGTTGACTAGGAAGATGACAGATCAAATCAGGTTTGGACACATGGCAAAGATTGGGCAAATGTGGTGGTGCCACATGGCCCAAGCATGGGCAGCCACATGGCACCCAGTCAGCAATCAAATGGAAAAGTGTTAAAATTAATGTTTCGAGGTCCATGGGTTTTGAACCCATCACCACTCAACAAGCCAACGCTTTGAGAAATGGCCCCACACTGGAGCGCCACATGTATTGCTTGTTATATGAAACAAGTTTAAATTTATTTAAACTTTAATATATGTATAGGGCGCAAATAGGAGGGGGTTGGGGCTAAGCCCCAACTCATGGTTCTGTGTGGTAACATATGACCACTGATCAATAGGAAAAGGGTGCGGCCCATAACCACTAGCGCCTCTACCTCTTTGCCCTTGGATTTCGGGTATGCCACATAACCATGGGCTTATCCCCATAATTTGCACGTGGGGGTATATCATTTAGCCATAGGTCCCATGGGATGCGCCCCAAAACCAGGAGCTAGTGCGACTAAAGGGTCAGTGCTTATCCCTTTGGGCTAGAGCTTGGCCATATGAAGAGCATATGACCATTTAAAGGGGGCGCGCGCCCAGCCTTGGGGGCTATAATGTGCATTTTTATATAAAAGTGGGTTTTTAACTATACAAAATTGATTTTTGCATAGGCAATTATGACCAGGAAGTGGTTTTTTGAGGATATTGAGGCCATTTGGAGGGGGATTTGATCCCAAGAAGAGGACAGATTCTTGGGGGAAGTTGAGCTTCCTCATATGAGCATGTAAACTATAAAAACTAGTCTTTTTCAAGCTTGGAGGACAACTTTTGATGCAGGCATTTGAAGGAGGAGTTTGTAATTTTTGGCCTTTTCTCATGATTTGAGAGGCATTTTTTCCATGTTTTTGAGAGGAATTTGATGAAGTATGTATGAATCTGAGCAAGGAGGTCTTGCACAACAAATCTAAAGCATGTTATGTAACAACAAAGAGCATATGTAAGAGAACTTTGAGCATTTAAAGATCAATAAAGAGGTCCTCCACTTGGAAGCAGGCCCGAAGACGTAGCCAACGATTGGTGAACTCCGTTAACAAGTTCTTGTCTCTATTTCTCTTTCTATTTTGTTGATCTATTGTCTTGATTTACAACATAGTTATCGATGGTTGATCTCTTTAATCATTTATAAGCATCAAGTAAAAGTCACATTTGATATTTCCTCAATAAGTTAATGAGTTTATGTATTTCGCATTCTTATCGATCCAATGCATAAAGTACATTAAACTAACTTGCAATTTATTAGTAATACGTTCATTTTTGGATCATCCACTCATGGATGTGATAAAAAATATGAGTAGAAGAAGATTGTTTAAAAGCCCTCAAAATTTGGTTCATGTCTCATATCGAATTGGCATCTGGTAATGTGTTAAGAATGCCATGGCTAAAGTGTTAAATTACTTAAAGAAACCTCGTGGTAACTCAATATAACACTTGGTTTTCAAACCCTTGAGAGTTTGTTGGAAAATTCGTAATCTTATGGAGTCATCCATCAATGATTTGGACGAACACCAAATATGGAAATTTGACATGAATATTTGGGTCTTCTCCTAATTGACCATCAAACTTAGGAATATCATATGGTAATTTGGCTAGTATGAAAGGCTAATAAGGATAATGAAAAATAGGATCATTCAAAATCCTACATAAATCCGGTAAATCCAAAGTGGCAAGAAAAGGAAATTGTCTGTTCACTTGAGGAAACTAGTAGTTTAGAGGAGGAAGTCACGTAGGTATACCAGTAGGACCATAAACAGTTTGTAGATAGTTAGACAACCCTAAAAGATTCAATTGTGGAGGTTTTTGAGTCAAATAGCCACTGAGGTTTGGTGGATTGGGTATGTTCCCTTGGAAAGGAACACTAGACTGAAAATTTTGACCCCAAGTATGATTCATAGAACCTGGATACGGTTTCCCGAGATTAGGAGGTACAAAATAATTAACTTGAGGATGTTTCCCCCCAGATGGTTGTTGATTCCCTTGGAAAGGAATATTCCAAGGTTGATCTTGTAACACAAGTATATTTTGTCCATAAATTGGGTTATGGCCTCCAACTTGAGGTTGCCCCCCAAATTTATGTTGTCCCCGAATCTGAGGTTTCCCCCCAAATTGAGATTGCCCCCCAACTTGAGGTTGACCTCCAAAAGGAATCTGAAAACCAAAAGTGATAGAATGACTGGCCCCTCCAACTGGATTAGAGCCACTAGGGCTAGGACGATTAGATCCTCTAGACAGAGGTGGAGGATGAATGTAAGGCCCCCTGGAGATAACCTAGGTAGGTGTAGGAATAAAATGACTAGCAACATTATATCCAAGAGGAACAGAAAGTATAGACCCTCCGGATGGATTCTAGGAAGAAATAGAAATGGAAGTATTCAAAGAGTTATACCTAGGGGGAAGTGACGGATTTGGTCTAAGAGGAAAATATGTTCCAATAGGAGCTTGAGTGATAACCACATTTCTAGTATAAACAATCATAGCTTGTGGGACCATGGTAGAGTGGGCCATCTGGAGAGGAAGAATTGAGTGAGAACCAACCAACAATTGGTCTAAAACTATGGAGACATTATTGGTTGTGCCAGAAAAATGATATAAAGGTATCGTATAAGTAACAGATGTCTTAGGCATTTGCAATGCCATAGGTTGATTAGAACTCATTCCTAGTGTGACAAAAATACCGTGTCCCAAAGAAGGGGCAGAACTAGGATTAAAAATTCCAACAATGTGAGTCGGGGTTCTAAATGATTCACTTTGAAAAAGTGGATCATATACTCTAGATCCTGCATTAGGTCCAGTAGGTACTTCAATATTCTCGGCAACAACAATTTATCTCGATGAGTTCATTCGGAGAAAATGTGCATCTTGTCTAATACTCAATAACGGATTTGGAGGAAATTTGAATGCCTCTAAAGAATCCAAAACAATCCTGAATCCCTCTAAAGAAAGTGAACTTCCAACCTCAGAGTCTACTTCGTTATTGACTGCTCCCTCCAGAGAGCCCTCTGGTGAGTTAGGAAGCATGGGGAGGTAACCTTTCATATCTTTTGGAGGTAGCCCTTGCATCCTACATGAACGACGAAGGTCGATGTTGGTCAAACCAAATAAACAATGAAACAAATCTATGGCCAACTAGAGAAACAAACAACACTCACTAATAAAATATAGAAATCAAACCAAGCAAACAAACCTTCTTATTCTAAAGTCACTAGTTGGTGATGAAATCTAACATCGAAAAATCAAGACAAGAGGGGGATGGGATAAAGCGGGTGGAAAAGTTACGTTGGCAACCTGCTTAATAGACTTACACTCTGGTGCAAGCTCCCACACATAATCGTGGGTATACCATCCAAGGAGCCTGAGTGATTTTGTCCAACGTTGATTCCAGGTACCATGAAGACTCTCCCCTTCACAATCACCTCGTGTAAAGACCCTAAAGAGATAGGCTACTAAGGTTACAAATTACGACAATTATGTCTAGGGAAACAGTTGACAGATTGATCCACGTGCAAAGGTAGGGTATCTATTCCGAAATTAACTCGAGAAGCTCCCACACATAATCTTGTGTATACCCTCAATAATACACACAATATCTACATTAAGACCGACAAAGCAGGGTGAGTAACTCTACCAGTCCTAATGCGACCTCAAGATTGACCCTTGTGTTAGAAGGGCTTCCCAAGACAAAATGTAGCAAGTGGATTTGAACTCTCCCTATCACAAGATACTATTGTGTGTTTTTATGCTTTGGAGAGTGTGTCTTACAACCTATTCCAAAGCGCTATCCTAGCTAATGTTGGTGAAGAGGATTTCTAGAAAATAAAAGTTACTAATAAATTGTACAATTACACTGTGATTTAAAGGTTGTTGTTTACTCAAAAGGGAGATGGAAATGAAACTGATGATGTATGTGACCTTTACCCAATAAAATGCAAGAAGAGATGAATATGCAATCTTTCAATTCAATGAACTCTAATTATAGTAGGGAGAAGGTGTCTCTTTTTGAAGTACAAAAGTTACGAAATACAATTTCTCAATTGTTGAATGAACAAATCCCAAACAATCAAAGCTACAAAATTTTCCAACTTTCTCCTTTAACAAATATTTTGAATGAAATAATTTTATTTCGAAAGATTACTAAAAAGAATAAATGACTTCAGTTATTCCTTTCCCAAATCAAATCAGAGATGTAGTGAATAAAGGAAAGTGTAATCCAAGAAAATTAGCATACTCTTAACACAATTCCCAAATCAAACTCATAACGTGGACAAAAATTAAAATGATTGGAAAGCCTTTTGTCAAATGGAAACAAAAAATGTCTCTCAATCAATAAACAATCTAGAAAGTAAAAAAAATCTAAAACTTTAAATAAATCAAAGACTCATTGCCAAACAAGCACTAAGGACCAAGATCCAGAGATTATACCCTTGTGACAAAAATGAAAAGCAAAACTTGCAAAATTATAAAGAAAAAAATTCAATTACTGAAAATCAATCAAGTGCAATATTTAACTCATATATCAATCAAACACCGGTATCAGAAGTTCATCCTAGGAAATTGAGGCAAAACTGGGTGAGAAAATAAAAATTGGCTTTCTCCAACAATTCCTACAGGAATCGTCGCAGGTGACAATGGGGCACAGTGCGACGAGATAGGGTCATCACAGGCTACCAATAGGGCACAGTACGATGTCATCGCACTGGTTTTCACAAGCAGGGTGTGATGTCAGAGGATCGGCACAAGATGTCTATATAGTATAGTGTGACGATCTCTGTAACTAAGGTAAAAATGAAAGAAAGACAAAAAATCTAACTGAACCTTCAGACCCAGGGAGTCCAGATGGATCACCCACAGACTCAGAGAATGAATTTGACCAAAAGAAGGAAGGCTAAAAATAAATAAGAAGCAAAAAATCAAAAGAAACTCATTTCTCCCCAATATGGTCTCCAATTTGGTTAGTGGATTAATCAGTAAATGCGGACATAAACAGATCTCCCTAGATCCCATAGGAAACTAGAACAAAAAGTAACAGAATGCACACTTCACATTAAACTTCATCATCATACAAACTAGTTTAATGAGTTACAAGAGGCGTACCTTTTAAATGATGCTTGTCCTCTCTAGTGTCGTCTTTGTAGATCCTTCCTTGAGTTTGAAGAATATAAAGAATGTCAAAGAATAACAAACCAACAAATAACAATAACAAAGATCTATATATTCTAATGAAGTCTGTGTATATGATCAAGGAATTATACAATAGAAGACAATATGCTTATACAGGGAAGAAATGCATTACTATATTAAGTGAATAGAAAGTAGAGAATACAACCCATGCCTTGATGTTTCAAGGTCCCCTTTCGATGGATCTTTGCTTCAACACACACACCTTTTATCCAAATTCCTTGAAGAAGATCCACATTCTGACTTGAAGAACTAAAGCAAATATCCCAAGCATAATCTGAAGTAGAACTCTCCATACAATTCTTAGCCTATTCAACCTTAGCCTTTTCCATGAGTGATCCCTCTTTATATAGTGTGAAAGAGAGATGGATGAGGATATTAGGATGATCCCACCAAATCAGAGAAGCGAATAAGATCTAAACCGATTGGAGGCCACCTCATCTTCTATAAGATCCCCTTCTAGAACATTCATAAAATTTGACTTTTCCCAAACTTTAAGCATTGTCACACCCTATGCATTTAGCAGCATGTGACGACGTCACAGTCCAGGTATAGTGCAAGATGCAATGATCAGGCATCGTCGCACCCCATGAATAGAGCAGGGTGGGACATCCTTCCTTCATATGGTTTTTGGCAGAGGAAATCAAATCACTTTTCCCATGGAGAAAGTCTCTTTTAATATTTTTAGGGAACATGAACACATGTTGTGAGGTGATCACTGAGGTGACCAAAATAATGTGTAACAATAGCATTTGGTTTATCAAGATGAATTGATAAGGCAGGGTAACCAATCTGTGATTATTATGGTTGAGGGTGTTGTAAATTCTAGCTTAGCAAAGGAAGCTAGGTGGAGTGGGGCTATAGGACAGAGAGGTGTGGTCCTTTATAAGTGTGTATACTTAAGGAGGTGGGGGGGGGCATATGGAATGGTAGTGTTTATGTTTGGTGATTGAAATGGGTGGTCATTAATTTGGGATTGTTCTGGAATCACACTATGTTGACGGGTGCAAAATCGCCCTTTGACAAAAGCAGGGGTTACCCCTTGTAAGAATTCCCAATCAGACCTCTCAAAATTTGGAATAGGAAACCCATCTGGATTATGGCCCGGTAACCATTTTGTTTTTTGTTTTACCCATTTGTATCCCATTCCACCGATGAAGGTGAATGATGTATGGTTATGCAAATGAGAGATGTAGATGAAGACTAAGTAAATGCATGGTTATTACTAAAACAAAAATTCAAACCCATAAAAATGTAGCATTAACTAATTCAACTTTCACGTAAACTTCCATGAGTTCGATTCATGGTTCCTCTGCTTGTGGTTGAGATGTTATGTTCTCTCAGAACTTCTAACA
This sequence comes from Picea mariana, assembly GCA_032191745.1. NCBI lineage: Eukaryota > Viridiplantae > Streptophyta > Pinopsida > Pinales > Pinaceae > Picea > Picea mariana. The sequence goes on along the minus strand of JASDQU010241124.1, from coordinate 1,723 downwards.
AGGTTCTAGGTATGAATATTTAAAAATATAGAAATTCGACAAGGAGTTCCTCATGTCACATAACCGTGAAGATGTAGTTCTCGGAAAGACCTTTCCAACAGTATAAATAATGTGTGAAATGAACGTCCTAGTCAAAATTCATGGCCAAAATACGAACGTCAGTTTGGTAGGGTCTTGTTCTTATTTTAGAGAAAACTTCTTCTTTAGTTTTCTGAGTCACCCAAAACTAGTCTATTTCTTTTTTCTTCCCTTACTGCATGCCTATAGTCTATTTCTTTTTTCTTCTTGACCTCTCACTTTGCTAGAAAATTTATCTGGATTCAAACTTGGGTCAAAACTATTGTTTCTCCCAAAGCCACATCTACTTTAAATACTCATATCGCCAAACCCAATATCGAATCTGGTTGATCCCATTGATGATAATCAAGCCTCTCCTTTTAGATTCATTCTTCTTCAATTTAGATATTATCAACTTTACTTGTTTTCTAGTTCATAACATCTTATGTCTCATCTTCCTTGCTTTTCATTATTGGTTTGTGAAGTCTCCCTTTATGAATCTTCATGTTATATTAGTGTTTGATTTCATAACAAATGAATTCTCATTATGTTTAAGTGTGATATCGAATGAAAAGATTATCTCAAATGCCATTCATAGATTCTTTCTCACCATATTCATGGAAGTATTCAAGTACTAGTTTGGACAGTTGTCTTAGAGTGTTAAGATCCTGGAGGATATTTCTCTATTTGTTGGTGATAGGTAGTATATAAATGGATGGACATGAGCTATTATTTATAGCAAACATTATTTTCCTTGACATAAGTATGTTGCTTCTCTTTTCCAACCATCCTAGGAGGAGCAATTAAAATTCTAGTAATCGCGACCCAACTTAGTGGCAATGGAGGCTTCCAAGACTAAAAAATTATTGAAGTGAAGTTGGAAACCCAATATTGAGGGATTTGTAGGTGTCAGAACCAATAACATGGAATCTTCTAAGTGTACTGAATACCAAGTTGTGAACATCATCGACACACTGATAATTTTCATATTGCATAATGAAAAATAATCCATCAATATTGACAACACCATCAATTTTTTTCCCCTCTTAATCCATGGAAATGGAACCTAGAAATGATATTAGCAACTCTTTCCATAAACAATAAACTAGAGGATATTTCACTAACTCAAAATCATTCTCTGTCAAACTCAGTTCTACACTAGAATCTGCATAAGAGTTCATTCCACATAGATGAGACTTAACTTTGTTTTTCGTACAAACATGGACGTGTCACCTTTGGCATAGGTTTACCTTAGTGTTATTACCACTAGTAGTAGCATAAGTATTGTTGGAAACATGCCAACAAATTTCCTCATGCGCTCACATGCACATACATTCCATCTAAATTAGGAATTTGCATACATGCACTCATTCTAAACAGATTGTGTAAACTGTGTAATCTATTTATGAACTGTTTGTGTAACTATGCGATCTATTCATGATCAGTTTGTGTAACTGAGTGATATATGTTATATATACGATCATAACCATAGAGGTGAGAGTGAAATGTGTGTAGAGAGAATAGTGTGTGTGAGGAGAGGATGGTTGTATGCCTGAGATTGGCTATTGCAATTCTCCCTTGAATAATAAGAATGCCAAATATCATTTCCCATAGTTTTTCCTGCATTGGGTTTGCAGATAAATCACTGTGTCGATTGTGTGATTGT
>JASDQU010241123.1:183498-198790 GCA_032191745.1 Picea mariana | reverse complement strand
GGATTAATCTGTTTATGGTAATGATACCAACAAGTGAAACTATTGGGAATTGTTTGTTCTTGAATGCAGTAATGTAATTTCAACACGTCTTACTTTCTGAAGAAATATGGAAACTCGCACTAGTTGTTGGTTTTATTTCCTAAGCTATATTGGCATCGCCATCACATGTTGGTGCGTTAATTTCGGGCTGCCAATCTGTAGGATGATTGCTTGTAAGTTATCCCTTTTAGGCATTCAAACTTTAACGCATGCTTTGGATGCCCTAATCATTTGTTATTTTTCTGATTATATTTCTGCAGATGGGCCTCCTGGCAGAAAAGCATACTCCACTGAAGATTACTTAAGAGTTTCTGAAGATGAAATAAAAACATTAGTTCCAGAAGAGAAGCCTAAAGGTTCAGGTATAATTATCCTGGGCAGTGCTGCACATTTTAAAGCTTGATAACCTCGTAACATCATAATGTTTTCTAGTGTTTCAGAACACGTATTTGTACTTTTCTGCTGGCGTTTTACTCATCGAAAATTCGTAGCTGCAGAACCTGCACAGTTGGACAATAGCCCTCCCTCGTTTGCACAACCAAGATCTGAAGTGACCAAGCAATCGAGTTATGAATTTACTGAGCCTTCTCCAAATCGAACTAGGAGTGAGAATGGGAAGGGCAAGGATGACAAGAATGTATGAATTTTACGGAATTCAGTACTCTAATTAAGTAACCCACTACTCGATGTACTTTCAGAAACGTATTTCCACCCGCTACATTTGTTTTGCCCCAGATATTTTACTTTCAACTGAACATGAAACACCAGCAAATATCAAATGACCCTTAATCTTATTCAGTAGATTATACTGTTTACGGGCTGTTGAGACCAATTAATGGTTCACGATGGTATAATTGATGTACCGTTTCATTGCAAGCTGATTTTCTTGCCAAGTAGGGACGTTGTTCATTGGCAAGTTCGATGGAGTGTTAAATTGTCTGCGAGGGTTCCATATTCATTGTGCTCTGCGTTATCTGCATCACATTATTTTCAAAGGGAATAGGCTTCATTGTGGTCTGCGTTACCTGTATGACATTATTTTTTTTCAAAGGTCTGCGTTACCTGCATGACATTATTTTCTATTTTCAAAAGGATTAGGCTAGGTTCATGTCCATGTGATTTTGGCAAAATAAATACCCATGAGAGTTAAAGGATGTCCACTCTTTCTGTTGCAGCCCTTTGTCCACTTGAAATGAAAGAAACCATTTTGAATATTTTTTAATTTAATTTGTGTTTGCTATAAAGCATTAAATACTTTATGGTCTTTAGCTTTCCCTGCATAATTTATAAAAATGTTTCAAAAATCAATATTAGTTTTAAATTTGCATTTTTTACAAAATTCAAAGATGAGAAGGTTAAGTTGCTTCTGCTTTAGACCCTTTCATAGGAAAGACCGGCTGAGCTTTGTCATGTATGTAGCTTCTTGACTCTTCAAATTTATCCACTTAAGAAAGTATTTACTGATTTATTTTGGATTAAACAATTTTGTTTTTATTGTTTTTGGAATATGATGGTTATTAAATCATTTTTATTTAGACAACCCAAAATATCTTGCTTGATTTGTTTTAATGTAAATGCATGTTATGCTAGTTCAGATCCATCCTAACCCTGGTTTATCAAGTATCTCAATTTTTTTGAGATGGAAATTTTATTGAGGGTGCAAAAAGTGGAGTTTGTCGGACCTACAAACTCAAGTTTTTGCACCCTCAATAAGGTTTGCATCTTGAAATATTTGATCCCTCTTGATGCTTGATAGATATAGAGTTAAGATGTCTCTAAACTAGCTGGAGTGGCACACAATTGTACAATTCTTGTATTTTTATTGATATATGTTATTCTTATCTCTATTAGTATAGGTAGTTAATATATTTCTCTTGATATATTGATAAGAATTATTTGTCTCTTTCTAATAATATAATATATGTAATTCTCATATTTTTTTGATACATGTAATTATTGTAATTTTTTTTACAAGGAATACCTTGCGGGAAACCCTTGACTAAGACCTCTAACCTGATAAGATGTTGAGTGAGGCATGCAACAGAGGCTGCTAGCCTAGGGGGTTGACCCCAAAACCTCTTGCATGAAGCTCAAAGCACTCAACTACTTGAGCTAGCCATTGAGCTTGTATTATTGTATTTGTTTTGATGTAATATTTATTATCATAAATATATTAGTTACCATGTCAAAATCAATGCACCATACAAACAAACAAAGTTACCATACCGAAATTGATGCAACATACAAAGAAACTTATGTATTGGATCCTAAAATCGATGCATCATAAGAACAAACTATCAATGCACCATACAAACAAACAAAATTACCATATCGAAATTGATGCAACATACAAAGAAACTTATGCATTGGATCCTAAAATCGATGCATCATAAGAACAAACTTAAGGACTCCATAGTGAAATCAATGCACTCTAAAAACAAACTTGAAGACCACTTGTTGAAATCAATGCAATGTGAAAACAAAATTAAGGACTCCACATTGAAATAAGTGCACTATAAAAACAAACTGAAGGATCCCATGTTGAAATCAATGCACCATAGAAACAAACTTAAGAACCTTGCATTGAGTTCAATGCATCATAAAGATAAACTTAATAACCACATACTAAAATCAATTCATTGCGAAAACAAACTTGGACTCTATATTGAAATCAATGCACTAAAACACAATTTAGTAAACCTGTTAAACGTGATGTCGAAATTTAGCACCATTACAACGTGCATTGATATATGGGATCTTGTTTCATGAATTCAAACACTTCTTGAAATCATTACAATATAGGCAACTTTATATAATTACTAATCGTTACTTTATATTAATATATAATAAAAAAATGTACCTTCATTACTTACAATACTAACACAAGTTTTTCCAACACAAATATATCGCCATTTTCCCTAGACTACCTAGAAGTATATAGCTACCTTATATATCGCCATTTTCCCAAGACAACCAAGAAGTATATAGCTACCTTATATATATATATATATATATATATATATATATATATATAGAATTGTATCTAAACAAAAATACAAGAATCGATATAGAATAGAAAATGCAATTCTTCTCTAGTGAGTTGGCTTCTCGGTGGATTGCTTTCCTCCTTTCAGGGATTCTTTGGGCGCCCTTGGACATCTCTTGTTGAATAAGCAAGAGATGAGTGGGATTATCAAAGATGACATCTATAGGAAGATGACCTCAATGTTTGACCCCCTTACATGCTTTAGCATTGGGTGTATGCACCGAGGATACCTCTAGGGCAATTTTGTGTGGGTTCTCGTACAGTATGGATAGATGTTGAGCATAAAATTCCACGAGGATAGGATTTTCTAGTGATTTTATATGTAGGAGATTGAGACATAGTGTTGGTTCGCTTCACATTTGCGTGTGTCTTTATTGATGCTGGGGGGTTGAAGACCCAGGGTTCGTCTAGAGCTAGCATTCAGAAAATCCATTGAACACTCCTTAACCATGAACAATATGCAACAACAACACAAGCATATTCAATTGACACATGAGTAACACATCATAGATCAAAATCACTGCAAATTTATTATCATCCTTCAATTAGGTACAAACAGACATTAAACAACTCATTCATTGACAACAACAAAATATTACATTTCCTCAAACAATTTGTTAGATTTACATTACATTGTGCCATGCGTATCCTTTCAAACTCTACATATATGATAGACTTAGACTTATAACCAGATACATTACAAGAAATAAGCTTAGAATGAGCTGAAAAACATTGACGAAAAACCACCACAACAACAACCAATTGACTAACAAGTTAACTCTCTTTCTGTTGTTGTTTCTCCCTTTTATTTGCTTCTCAGCTCTGGCACTCAACCACTTTCAGTTCTTCTCCACTCGCTCTATTGATGGCCAATCTTGCATGCTTATGTCACCCGCATGTAGTCCACGTAGCCTCTTTGGAATTGCGACAATCTCAACTACCTTGCCAACTCATCTTTTCACTGCTCCACGTTCTCTTGTGTTGCTTGTATTAATCAATTGGGGAGATTTCTCGAAGATTCTTTTCTTGATTCCAGTGTGCTTGTGGTGTTTTCTTGATTTCTAAAGCACATTACAAAATTCAGACTGACATGTATTGGAATTGGTGCGCATTAACAAAACTTGATTTGGTATGCACAACTTTTTTTTGTTGATACTGAGAGGGGGGTGAATCAATATCAAGTACAATTTAGCACTTTTACAACTTTAATTTTCAATCAAATAATGTATCCAATATACAATAGGAGCAGAAGATGAAATACACAGTTCACAATAGATTTACGTGGAAATCCACATAATGTTTTTCTTATATAATAAAAAGATTACATTCGAAGGAAGCTACAACTTCCAAGATTTTCTAGCACCAACTGAAAGGAGACACCAACCCCCTAGTTTACAGGATCCAATCCGAAGGAAGCTACAACTCCCTAGATTCTCCAGCTCCAACTGGAAGGAGGCTCCAACCCCTTTTCCTTGCCCCTTCCTTCCACCCTTAAATATGTATATAAAAGAATCAACCTGTCATATCCAAGTTTTAAGACTCTCCTGGTCCACTGTAGATTCCCCTGAACAACTTGATGATGTCACTTGTCAGCTTGTACCTACCCAAAACACAGATCCGTGCTTTACTCTACCGTCAACCCACGAACATTCGTGCTTTTCTCCACTACGACCTACGGATATTCTTGCCTTGCTCCAATGCGACCCATAAATGACCTTAGAAAGCTTTGTACATTGCGGATGACCTTAGAAAGCTAAGTACACTTCTCTCTCGCAGATTTTTCCTTTACTGAATTTCACTACTCTTTCTAACACAAGTGCAAACCCACTTATGCTAGCTCCATTCTACACTTACTTGATGATAATGAGAGGATTTTTTATGTGTATTTACACTTTTCCAAGTACTTCCTTTACTTAACTTTTTAGGGCTGAACTGTAACTTCTTGTTTGCACTTTCTTTATTTAACTTTAGGGTCGACCTATAACTTCTTGTTTGCACTTTCTTTATTTAACTTTAGGGCTGACCTGTAACTTGTTGTTTGCAACACCTTTGGGGCTTCTTGACCATTTAACCACTTAACTATATTTCCAAGGATTTTTGTAGACTTCTTCAAAGAGTCTTTGCATGAGGGCCATGCTTAAAGCTATTCCATAAGGGGGATACTTTGGAGACTTCTTCAAATACACCCATCACTTCTAGGGGCTTCTAAACTTTTTCTAGAGTTGACATCAATGACAACCAATTTTCCAACAATCTCCCCCTTTGGCATTGATAGCAAAAGTCATACTCTTCTTATGAACATTGCTCCCCCTATCATCATGCTCCTGATTTTTCTCTCCCCCTTTGAAATCAATGGAAAATGGTGACTCTTCTCTTTGGGGTTGCTCCCCATGAACTCATGGCGCTCAATAGTACTTCTCCTGCCTTTTATGTTTTCTTATCCTTTCCTTCCTTGGAGCTCTCTTGTGTGACTTCAATTTTCTTGCTTTCCTCTTTGTCTAGGATGTATATGTTATTTGGTCTTCTTGTTGCTATCACAACCAATCCACCTGAGTCTTCTTCTCTGATTTCACATCTTCGGAAGTCAACCTTAAGATTGTATCCTTGATCACTTATTTCACTGACACTAAGGAGATTATGCTTCAATTATTCAACCAGTAAGACATTTTATGCTTTTACATTTTCACTTCCAAGACTCAATACACCTTTTCCAAGTATTTTTCGATAAGGAGACTCTTTTGAAAAGGACGGGACATGAAAGAGAAGACCATGAAATTAATAGAAAAATTGTTGTGAAGGAAAATGAACTAGTCCTAAATGATGGAAGAAGAATTTTAATTAGAGAAATAAGGTAGTGATTTCATCCCATCCAAGCAATCTCAAGAGAAAAATTCAAAGAGAGCCCCTAAGCATCCAAGTAAAGAAGCCAATAAGATCTAAGCAATCCATGAAGGTATGATAAAGTAAGTTTCATAATTTTTTCTAGTTGTAATGAAAATGACATGTGATAAAATAGAAAAAACAAAAAGGCTCCCAAGACACAAGCTTGTGAAAAGAAATAATGAAGCATGAATAGGTCAAAAGGATAGTGTCAAGCAAGCCTATTGTCAGATGGTTCTTACAGTGTTGATGAAGGAAGCAGTCTATGAAAAGCTACAACAACTATATGTGTAGGAATTGAATAACAAAGTGATGAACAAACATTCAATGCACTGACATACAAAATATCAGAGGATATATTGTATACAATTGATGGAATTTATATGTGACATTACAATATTCATGTGATCCATATGACAACATTTGGAAAAGGATCATCATGACAACAAGCTTCACATTACAGGCTCAAAGAAGCATGTGTACTAATACACAAGGGAATATCTAATGTTGAATATGTTGATATAAGCTCTTGTGGTTGAATGTATGAAGTGATTAGTTATGTCAAGAGGATATTAGTGAATATGGTCCTTTCCAAAAGAAGCCTACAGATAAAAGAAAATATGTAATGGAAGATTCATAAAGAAGCACAAAAATTAGGGGGACTTGTAGAAAATAGGAAGGTTGTTGGCTGCAGAGCAGAGAATGAAGAGTATAGTGTAAGGAAGCTCATCAGCTCAGAAGGAGCTACAGAAAGAGAAAAGGGAACATGCTCAAGGGGAGCAGTAGAAAGACAAGAAGTTTGTTGGCTACAGTGAAGAAATTTCATAATATAAAAAAAAAATTCCATTGATGTCAAAGGGGAAGAGTAAAGAGAAAGGGGGAGATATGGTTACAACATACTGTAGAAATATCAGAAAAGATTGTGTGTTTACATCAATGAAAAAGGGGGACATTGTTGGAAATTGTGGTGTCATTGATGTCAAAGGAAGAACTGGATAGACACAATCATGGATGTCTTTGATGCCAAAGGATACAAACTATAACATACATAGTCATGGATGTCATTGATATCAAAGCAGGGGGAGACTGACCATTGTCAATGGTGAAGGTAGGATGACTATGATGCCAAATCTAAGGATCGAACTTGAACCATGCACAAATCTAAGGAATGAAACGACTCTGACAATATGGTGTAACTATGTGAGGTTATGTGCATGGAAATATGAGAAACTAAGAAGGAACAGAGTTCATCCAGGTCACACAGATGACACATTAACCCTTGTTGCATCAAGTGCATAGAATTTAGCTTTTAGAATCCCTTCTACATGCTAAAGTGAATGGACGACAAATATTTGTTCGGTGTTATCCCTTTCAGAATAAACGACCGAGATTATATCGTCACCCAAGCTCGTTGAAAGAAATTGTTGACAATGACTTGATCAACGACGACATAAGCATCACAATATTAGTGACGATGACTCCAATATTGACGACGACGATATCAACGGTGGAGGATGATCCCTTGGGCTAGTAGGATCGATGCCCTAGGTTATATCGTCGGGATTTTTCTTGGTGATATCGAGGCTCAAGCCCCACATGATCGTTGATGAAAATATCCATGTTGAAATCACTGATGTCGATAAATAAAAATAAATTGATGGAAAAGATTTTATTAAAGTGAACCAAATAAATTGATCTGAAAGATGGCACATGGCAACATTCTATCAGAGAAAAAGTTTCAAAGTGGGGCCCAGTATCATAGGGTCTGAACAATCGAGCCTTGTGAGAAAGTTTTCAAATATGACACTGTTATCAACAACAGAGTAATCGACGAAAAAAATTGAGCCTAGATAAGTCAGATTGACGAGTCTTGGAATTATCGATGTTGAACCCAGTGTCATTGTCGCTACCCCAAAAGTCCAGCCAAGCGAACCAAAAGAACTAGAGGAAGGGAAACGCCTCTTTTACTCACAAATGTGGGTAAAGGGGGCTCTGCTTCATTTCATTGTTGATAGCGGTAGTCAGAAGAACCTGATCTCAACAGAGGTCGTCAAGTGGTTGGACCTACTGATGACACCGCACCCACAACTCTACACCATCAGTTGGCTTCGCCAAGGAAGAGATCTTTTCGTCAACCAACAATGTCGTCTACTTTACGACATCAAGCCCTTCAAAGATGAGGTATTGTGTGATATTTATCCCCTTGAAGTTTGTGATGTTATTTTAGGACAACCATATATGTGGAAGCAACATGTTGTGTATGAGTCTAGACCTTGCAGTGTTATTATTACTTTGGGTAGACAATTGTATAGGATACCAGAGGTAGTGTCCCCTACTGCTATTTCTTTAATCTCTTCTAAGCAATGTAGTAAGGTCATTTCATAGACCAAGAAGTTTTTCATCTTTGTGATATGTGCTCACAGTAAGAAGAAGGTCACCTGATCCATATTTTATGAGCATAACGAAATGAATATAGATTATTAACAAGTGCTTAACACAAAATAACATAGATACAGTAAAACTAGTTTTCTATTCAATAATGAAATAAGCTGAAACTGTAAAATGCAGCGGAAACAAGCTTGCTGGAATGGTGGCGGCTTATCTCTAAGAAGAGATGTGAAGGTTGCACTCATTCCCAAGAAGATGATTACAATGAGACTCTGAAGGCCTTTTTACAATAAGAAGGAATTCCAAAAACCCTAGACATCCAAAAACCTAACCCTAGGAGATGAAGCGCCAAAAGTCATGTGGGCCCCATTTGGGTATGTTAGTACATCAACTTCCAGGGGTCGTAACTTTTGCATACGATCTTCGTTTTAGGCGTATGATAGCCCATTGGAAAGGTATCATTGAGGAGATTCATTTTAGGCACAATATAAAAGGAACTTCTATCTTGAAATCTATTTTCCCAAAAAACATTGTTTAGGGCCTCAAAACGGCTCCGGAAGTGAAAACTATTAAAAATAGTAAATTACCAAAATTGCCAGAAAATTGTTTTGAGTCAGTTGGAAAGGTGGATGGCCACCGATATCCACCTGGATCATCACTGCCACATTTTTAACCTCTACACAGAGCCTCTCTTTGCAGAAGAAGCAAGTGGACGRGATCGTGGAAGAGTACAGAGACATATTCTCCTCACCAACTCTGGTACTGRCACACTTCCAATTCAATCATTTGTGTACATGGGATGAGAGTCTTCCCTATGTTCAACACAACTACAACAGGGCTCTCCATAGCTCCATTGACCATATCCCATTCYAGGTGGGGTTGAGATTCCAACCCTTAGGTTCCATTGATGTTGCACTACCTCTTGCAACCACATAGACATAATCTTCCCATGTTCAGTCTCATGCCAACAAAGCCACCAGATTCATTGAGAGAATTTAGCACATCCACCAACAATTCCATGATATTTTTCAGAAATCCAATGCTAAGTACAAGAAATTCCATGATCAACACCGGGTACCGCATAAGTTTCAGGTGGGAGACAAGGTCTGGTTACATTTGCAAAAAGAGCACCTTACAAGGGCCCATTGGAAGCTCTGTCCACTTTGCTATGGGCCTTACACTATCACCAAGGTTGTGGGCGACAATGATTTTGAGCTCAACACTCCCCCCTTCCTTGGCTTTCACCTAGTGTTCAATGTGGACCTCCTTCAACCATATTTTCCACCATTATTGGACACCTCAGAGATTGCAGAACAATTGACACGAACAGAGCTCAACCATGAATGCACGGAACATGCATCCACTGATTAGATAGTGGACACACATATCAAGGTAACTCTCTAGCAGAGGATCCAAATTTATCGGGTTGTCAAGGCAGGGAAACTCCTACACCAAGGAAAGTGACTCACCTAGGGCCAAATTCAACAGAAATTTCCTCACCTGATGGGGGAACTCAATGCAATGGAGACCATTTCTTCCTAAGGGGGGAGGACTAATCTAGGTGGATATTGGTGGCCACCCTTTAAATGTGTTGAACCTACACATAACAGATCTAGAAAAACAATAATACACACATTTGTAGAGAGAATTTGAGAAAGAAGAAGAATGAGAGAAAAAATAGAAGAATTTTCATTAACCGTAATGAATAATGAATAATTTACACATGATATACTATGTATAACTCAATGAGTGTGCACTGGAGGAGAACCAATGCACCATAGTTGTGGTCTAGAGTGATCTAGACACACACCATCAGTTACGGGAGTGAACTGCCACCTACTCTAGTCTCTCAGATAGTTACGGGAGTGAACTGCCACCTAGCTGAGTTAACTGGTCAACTAGTCTTCAGTTAACTGAATGAATAGAGAGTAGTGAGGAGTAGATCAAGGAATCAAGGGTAATACGCCAGTCTGGTGATAATCCCAATTCAAGTGTGCATTAGTTGGTGATGATCCCAATGTTTCATGGTGACAAAACCAATGCAGCATCTAAACTCAACTCAACTAGTCAAATTGAAGTGTCAACTGAAAGAGAATATTCTCCAGGTGGAATATTCTCTCCTAAAATATAGGAGACTGGATAATGACTAATTATGACTAATAAACAAAGAAAAAACTTAGGAAAAATAAATCCTAGGTGTGTATGAAGTAACTCCAACACCCCCCCTGAACATCACTATGGTGAAAATAAAGAATGGGTCCCGACAACGAGGTCATGTTAGGTACCCAAATACAAAAGATACACTAAAATAAAGTGAGGAAAGAGGGAAAAACTCATGGGAAACCCCCCCCCTCAAGGTACAATGTATGTAAAAAGAAGAACTACAGTTGCTAGGAAACTGTGTCCTTCACTCCCAGAGGACTTCGCAAAGAATGAAACTTTTTCTCAGTGAAGATCTTGGTGAAGATGTATGTCATCTATTCTGCTGAATGATAGAAATGTAAGTCGATGATCCCCTCGTGTACTAAGTCCCAGATGTAGTGCATGTGGATCTCAATGTTCTTTGTTCGTTGCCTCTGAACTGGATCTCTACAGAAACTTTAGAGTGCTCTGGTTGTCACACCATATGACGATCGACTGATGAAACTAAATTCCCAACTCATTGAAACTATAGCCACATAGACTGAATGGCTATGTTAACTAACCCTCTTTACTCTGCCTCAACTGAAGATAGATAAATGGCAGCTCCCTTCTTGCTCGACCAACAGATAGGACTGAAACCAAGACCGACTGAGTAACTAGATGTGGTCTTGTGATCAGTGTTATTGCTAGCCCAATTAGAATCAGTAAACTCGATGAGATCTAATGTAGAGTCTTCTGCATAATGAATCCCAAAGGTGATGGTGCCCTGTACGTATCAAAGGATATGCTTTGCAGCCTTCCAATGTAGCTCATGCAGCTCCTGCATGAACTTGGAAACTGAGCCAACTGCATAAGAGAAGTCTGGTATGGAGTGTGTGAGATACAACAAGCTCCCCACTAGTTGTCTATACAGTGTGTTGTCAACCAGTGGAGTCTCCCCTCTATCCTCAAGTTTGACTCCAGATGGGAAAGGAGTCGGAGCAGACTTGCATTCTTTCATGTGAAATCTCTCAAGGAGATCTCATGCATACTTGGCCTGAGACAGTTTGATGCCTGATGCATATTGACTGATCTCAAGTCCAAGGAAGAAGTGTAGTGGACCCATGTTTGTCATCAAAATCCTGTCATGTAGAATCCTCTTGACTACAATAATCATTGAATTCGAGCAACCAGTGATCAACAAATCATCAACATACAAAACTAAGCGTAGAAGTGAATCAACCGTCCTAAGCATGTAGACATTCGAGGTCTGATTTACAACGTATAAAGTTCTGTGACAATAGGTAGGATTCCATCTTGGCATACCATTCCCTCAGATCCTACTTGAAGCCATAAAGGGACTTCTTCAGTTGACATACCAAATATGAGTGCTGCATAAATGTTGGATTACTGAGAGGGGGGGTGAATTAGTAATAGAGCAATTTAATCCTTTTTAACCATATAATCCAAGTGTTATATCAATGTATCATTATCATCCAATAAATGCAGTGTAAATAAGCAATGAACAAATGAACAATCATACACATACATAGTACACCAATGTTTTATGTGGAAACCCAAAGCGAGAGAAAACCATGGAATGTTTTTTCTTATATGTCTTGAAGAATTACATTCATTGGAAGCACCAACTTCCTTTGTTTTCCAGTTGCAACTGGAAGGAGGCTCCAACCCCCTTGCTTCTCAGGCTACAACCCGAGGGAATCTCCAACTCCCCTATTCTCTGGATACAACCAAAAGGAGGCTACAACACCCTATGTTCTCCAGCTACAACCAGAAGGTGGCTATAACCACATGTCCTTGCCTTGTCCAACCGTCCTGAAGTAGAAGTAGAATGATGGAACCACTATCACACTATCATTGTGAGATATACCGATGTAAAACTGTACCAATAAACCCGAACCATGCATCAACCTGTACCTCAACCTGTAATCAACCTATACCATAAACAAGTGCATCAACCATGCACCAACCTTAGAAAGAATCATCAAAATAATTTATCCTACCTTGAATTCCAACCTTCTTTTCTTCACCTTCCCTCTGAAATTTGGCTTATATATTCTTTGGTTACCTTAGTCACGTACAGATATTCAATATACTCAAGTGTGATATAAAATGAGAGAGCCTTGCCTCTTGTTAATACTCTCCAAATATCTTCCTTAGAAGCATATTCTAGGTCACTTAACCCATTTATAGGTCACTTAACCTATTTTCCAATTTTCCATAATTAGAAAGTTCTCCATTACTTTATCATTTAAATATTCTTCCTTGACTTTGTCACCTCACTTTATCATTTAAATAATCTTCTTTGATTTTGTCACTTCACTTTATTATTTAAATAATCCTTCTTGATTATGTCACTTTACTTTATCATTTAAATAATAATTTCTTCTTTGCAAGCTCTTTGACTTCTTTGACCTTTTGGGGCTTCAAGCCAACATATGAGGGTCCTCCAACTTCGTAAGGCCATAACTCTCAAACCGTGAGGAGTTCTCAAACCGTGAGGAGTTATGTGATGTTCCACATACCACCAGAAATGGAATGACATGTACTATCCATATAGAATAGTATTACCTTAAAATATATTAAAACTCGTACCATTATACATGAAACAACCTTGGGTCCATTACCCAAACCTTTGTGCTACCAGAATTCGATACCGGACTTTCTTCAAGGGTTGACATCAATGAAAACCAACCTTAATCAACAATAAATACCTGGGGCTTCTCCATGTAGATCTCCTCAGAGAGATCACCATGGAGAAATGCATTCTTCACGTCCATCTAATGGAGTTCCCATCCCTTGGCTGCTGCAATGGAAAGTGTCAATTGTATGGAATCCATCTTCGCTATTGGAGCGAAGGTCTCATCATAGTCAATACCATGCACCTACTGGAATCCTTTGGCAATAAGCCTAGCTTTGTATCTGCTAATATGTCCATCCGCTGTGCTCTTGGTCCTGTAGACCCATTTGCATCTAACAAGTTTCCTTCCAGAAGGAAGGGGAACTAGATCCCAAGTATGGTTCTCGAGGAGGGAGTTGTACTCCTCCTGCATGGCAAATTCCTCAAAGGGATTTCTAGTAGCCTCACCATAAGATTGTGGATCTGAAGACTAAACCAAGAAAAGATGCCTGGAGGGAAATGGTTCAATGGAATTGAGTGCAATAGGAGGCTCCTCAAAATCAGATCGAGTCCTCCTAGTATCGTCTGGATCATCAACACGATCCCCTGCATCCTGAAGAGTAGTATGTGCCCACTTGGGCCTCTTCTCTAGCTCTGCAACTACATCTGGATGCTATGACTCTGCATTTGACTATACTGACTATGAATCTGAATCATAACTCTCGTCTGAAGAAGAGTCAACATGTGCATGCTCATCATCTCGAACAAGTGGAAGAATAAAGGTGTCTGCATGCGACTGTTGAGGTACATGTGAGACACTTTCCTCGAATTGGAAATTGCACTCAATGATGAGCCTGTCCGAGGAAAGACAAATATGCCTATATCCCTTCACACCATTGGGGAATCCAACAAAAATTCACTCAGTTCTTTGTGGATCAAATGCCTTCCTCTTTTCAGAGGGAATCTAGGCCCATGCATGTGAACCAAAAATGTGAAAGTGGGTCACTTCTGGTTTGAGGCCGCTCAAAACCTCGTAGGGGGTCTTATCCTTGGCAGATCTATGAGGAGATATGTTTTGGATGTATGTTTCACAATTAAGTGCTTCGACCCATAGTATCTGTGGTAGTGACTTTGCATGCAACATGCAAGATGCCATCTTCTTTAGAGATATATTTTTTCGCTCAGCAACTCTATTTTGTTGCGGAGTATAGGGAACTGTGTGATACAATAAAATCCATGCCTCATGGAAAAGATTATGGATCTCATGATTTACATACTCTCCCCTGTTATTAGTTCGAATTACTTTGATCTTCTTTCCGGACCGTGTCTCAACCAGGGCTTTGAAATCTTTGAGGTGTTGAAAGACCTCAGATTTTTGCTTGAGAAAGTAGATCCATGTAAAACGTGATAAATCATCAACAAAAATGAGAACAAACCTCATGGTGTTGATCGATGGATGTGGAAAAGGACACATAAGGTCACTATGGATCAGATCTAAAGGCGTGGAAGCTCTCTGAGACTTTCCTTTGTTGAATTTCTCTTGAGGGTGTTTTCCAAGAACACAACCCTCACACACTCCCTTGGAGAAATGGATGTTTGGTAGACCATCAACAAATATTTGCTTGCTAATTTGTTGCATGTATCTGAAATTCAAATGTCCAAACCTCGCGTGCCATATCCTACTACTTTCATCAGCATGAGTAAGCAGTAAAGCAGAATCAGGTTCAATGAATTCAGAAAATGTATACAATCTAGACTGATGATTTACCTCACCAGTAGAAACCCTGGAGGTTGTTTGCACATCATATATGTCCACGGAATTTGGTGTGAATATGACTTTCTTTCCGGTGTCATAATTTGTCATCTAATACACGGAGAAAAAGTTGACAAAAAGTTTGGGAACATGCAACACATTCTCAAAGCTTCTGTTGGTGAGTTCAATCCTTCATTTGTCGGTGACTTCGATAGAAAATTTGTCCCCCATCAGAATAGGAGGACCTTTGCATGCATGCAAAGAAGAATATATTTCTTTTAAGGCAGCCATGTGATGTGATGCTCCTGAATCTATGATTCAAGCATCGAGAGAGGAGTTGATGACAATCAAGGCATGGATAAAATTTCCTTTCTTGGAATTCAGATCTTCTGGCTTCTTCTTCTTGGCACCCTCGGGGATGCGA
>JASDQU010241123.1:164766-174941 GCA_032191745.1 Picea mariana | reverse complement strand
TTGGGACTTCAGATATGTCAAAGCAACCAAGGAATCTTTATTTCTCAAACTAGTTATATTAGAGAAATTCTAAAGAGGTTCAGAATGGAAGATTACAAACCAGTTATCACTCCCATGCAAACCAGTTGCAAGTTGAGCAAAGATGATGATTCAATGTCTACAGATCAGAGGAAATGCAGGTTAATGATTGGAAACCTACTATATGTGACAGCATCCAAACCATATGTAATGCAGGCAGTTGGATAGGTGGCACAATTTCAAGCAGCACCAAAGGAGTCACATGTGTTAGCAGTGAAGAGGATTTTCAAATATCTCAAAGGAACATAAGAGTTTGGATTATGGTATCCAAAAAGAAACTTGGATCTATCACTTATTGCCTACACAGACGCAGATTGGGCAGGTTGTATTGATGACCGATGAAGCACCAGTGGAGTAGCGTTCTACTTGGGTGAGTGTTTAGTATCATGGATATGAAAGAAACAATCATCAATATCTTTATCTACAACCGAGGGAGAGTATATTGCACTAGCATCATGTTGTACACAAGTTCTTTGGATGAAACAAACTCTGACATATATAAAAGTTGAGTATGATGAGCCCATTCCAATCTATTATGATAATACAAGTGCCATCAATATCTCGAAGAACCCAGTGATGCACTCCAAGACTAAGCACATTCCAATCAAGTATCACTTTCTACGAGAGAAGGTTGCAGAAAAGAACATCAGAGTTGAGTATGTGGGCACAAAAGAACAAGTGGTAGACATGTTTACAAAACCACTTCCACAGGAAGCCTTTGAATATCTTCGCCAGAGACTTGGAGTTATTTCTACTCCAAAATGAATGCTTTTTGAATTCTTATCTTATATTTCTTAGATGTACACGAGGAAGAACCATAAGAGGACAGTTCAGTTAGGGGGAGCAACCCTGGATGGAAAGATACCTTTGCCATTCATGACAAAGGGGGAGATATTTATCAAATGCAGAGGATAGAGGCATGGTTCCAGGGGGAGCATGAGACAGAGTCATGGTTCCAGGGGGAGCATGATTGATATGATTTCAGTATTGCATCAGAGTGTTGTATTGCATCAGAGTGTTTCCATCAATGCCAAAGAGGGAGATTGTTGATTAAGGTTAGTTGTCATTGATGTCAACCCTTGAAGAAAGCCCCATAGCACAAAGGTTTGGGTAATGGACCAAGATTGTTTTATGTAAAGATTAATCATTATTGTCTTGTCATGTTTGATAAGAAGTATAGATGGATGAACTCCAAAGTGGTCCCTTTATGGTGAAATCCCTCACGGGAAGACGTTTTGCAGACTGAGTTATCCTAGAAGTATGGTTAGAGAACCCATGCTTATTTGTGGAATAATGAGATGAAGGTCGATGAATTTTTCATTGAAACTATCCTAGGTGGTTAGTTCTTGGCATACCATTTCTGGTGGTATGTGGAACGTCACATAACTCCTCACGGTTAGAGAGTTATGGCCATGAGAAGTTGGAGAACCCAGGTTTGGGTAATGGACTCAAGTTTGTTTGATGTATAATGGTATGAGTTTTGATATATTTCCAGGGAATACTATTCTATATTGATGGTACATGTCATTCCATTTCTGGTGGTATGTGGAATGTCACATAACTCCTCACGGTTTGAGAGTTATGGCCTTACGAAGTTGGAGGACCCTCTTACGTCATCTAGAAGCCCCAAAAGGTCAAAGTAGTCAAAGTGGTTTAAGATATTTTAGAAGGTAAATAATAAAGTGAAGTGATGAGTGTAATATAATTGAAAGTGAATACAAAATAAATTATTTAAATAATAAATTTAATGGAGAAATTAGAAGTGGGTTAACCCTAAAATAAGGAAAGTGGGCAAAGTGACCTAGAAGATGTTTTAAAGGAAGCTACTTGGAGAGTATAAATAAAAGGCAAGGCTCTCTCATTAAAGACACACTTGAGCATATTGAATACCTATAGGTTTCTGAGGTAACCAAAGTATATCTAAGCTTAATTTCTTAGGAATGTGAAGAAAAGAAGGCCGGAATTCAAGGAATGATAAATTCTTTTGATGATGCTTTCTAAGGTATGTTTTTTTCAGGTCATCTCACCATTTTTGCAATAAATTTTTTCTAGAATGATTCAGACCGCAAAATTGCTATGCCATTGAGGAAACATATCCAAGTATCTGTGGTAAAAAATTCATCTTGTGGGTCGTTTTATTTTTGGAGTTACACTCCGTGGAAAATAGGGTTTGTGGCTAGTCCTGAAACTAGTCAAAAACAGGTGTTTCGGGTAAAAACATCATAACTTATTCATAACAGATCCAAATTCAATAAGAAAAAATGTTTTGGTCAGAGTACATTCTGTAGTATTCTTTGTAATATATTCATATCAATTCAATAAATATTTCATGTGGGGCACGCTCTACAAGGTCGCTCTATAGAATAAGCCAGAATTCAGCAAGGTGTGCCATTTTTACTATAACTCCTTTTCTGAGAGGTTCCAAGTAGTGACACCTAGAGGAATTGCATAAAACACATTGAATAACATTGTGTATCAGTTTCATATCTTTATTCATTACAGGTACAAAGTTATGATTATTTCAAGTTAGGGTTGTTGACTAATCCAAAACTAGTCTTGTGAGACTAAAGAAACGTTTGATGAAAATGCTAGTCTCTTGTTGTTAAAGTTAAGGAAGGTTTGCAGGTATGTGATCATATACACCAGGTATATTACAAAGTTACAAATCATATTTGGATGATGAAATTGATGAGGGCTTTTGGTTGAGGTACAAGTTGGGTACATGGTTGAGACAAGTAGTTGATGAGTTGGCACATACATGAGGTGTACAATTGATGATGTTGGTACATATTGATGAGTCATAGTTGATGAATACTTGACACATGATTGGTACATGCTTGGTACATGGTTGGTTTCACTTGTTTATAGTACAGGTTGATAATAGATTGTTTGGTACAGGTTGGTGCATGGTTGATGCACTTGTTTATGGTACAGGTTGATTACATGTTGAGGTACAGGTTGATGCATGGTATATGTATGGTTCAGGTTTATTGGTACATGTTTACATCGGTATATCTCATAGTGATAGTGTCACAGTGGTTCCATAATTCTAATTCTACTTCAGGGCGGTTGGATGGGGCAAGGATAGGTGGTTGTAGCCACCTTTCGGTTGTAGTCGAAGAACACAGGGGGTTGTAGCCTCCTTCTGGTTGTAGCCAAAGAATTGGGGAGTTGGAGCTTCTCTCAGGTTGTAGCAAGAGAAACTAGGGGGTTGGAGCCTCCTTCCAGTTGCAGCTGGAAAACAAAGGAAGTTGGTGCTTCCAATGAATTTAATTCTTCAAGATATATAAGAAAAAACATTCTATGGTTTTCTCCCGATTTGGATTTCCATGTAAAACACTGGTGTACTGTGTATGTGTGTGATTGTTCATATCTTATTGCTCATTATTGGATAATAATTCTACATTGATATAACACTTGGATTATTTGAAGAAAAAGGATTATAATTATGCTATTGCAAATTCACCCCCCCTCTGAGTAATCCAACATTCATATCATCATCTCAAGAATCTATAAATAAAGAAATCAAATCCAAGGGAGGAGAGTCTAATTGCAAGTGTCCTTATGTTGAAGAATTTTAGCGAGAATTCTTGGATGTAAGTATTATCATTTTCAAGAGACAAGAATTATTTCTTTAGTTTGATCAGAGATTAGACGAGATTCAATCAGTCATTAAGTTGGCTATCTCACCATGATAAAGTTCTTGGATTATACTAGTTGATGGATAAAGTCTTGTGGCCAATGAGAGGACTCAAATATTAGAACTACGAGTACATAAGAAAGACTCATGTATCATACATGTTACACTTTCATTAAATCAATATAGATCTATCTTCCTCCCCCCAAAAAATATCTCTATTTTGTTGATCACTTATTATTGTCAATGGGGTTTTGAGTTGGTCTTAGTTTCTTGAGTAACTAGTTTACGATTTCATTAAATGCATGTTGTTTTATGATTTATAAATGAAGAATGAGAAAGGAATTTGTTGTTGTCTATTTTTGTAGGTTTATCATTGAGACATTGGAGCTATATCAGATCGAGTGAAGTTTGTGCAAAGCTAAGGACAATCGTTGATAACCATGCTCTTTTATTTACCTTGTTTCTTTTATGTATTTTCAATGCATGCAAATCTTAGGGAAAGGAAATCAATTATCTATCTGTCTATGTGTTAGTGACTCTCATCCTCTCACTAAGATTTTTTTGATAGGTAGTTTTCTCTTTAACAATTCTCTTATGGCCTGACTTCATCTTCCTCTTCCATAGATTGATTTGTCTTATTCCCGGTGATAACATTCTTGGAGGTGTGAACTAGGGGATCGAGGGGAAAAAAAATCTAGAGGAAGGACAAGGTTCAGTTTAGGGGGAGAAAGGGGCACAAGGATAGCATCAAGTGATAGAGGGGGGATAAAAAGAGGGGGTGAGAGGGGTGGGGGAGAATATGGTGAGAGGAGGGAGAAGGGAGAGGAACAATTCCAAAGGAGGGGGAGAGGATGGAGGGATGGAAGGTTAGATCTAACAAGAATATGGCTTGGGGATGGAACATAGGAAAAAAAAGGAGGAGGGGGAGTCTTAGGGAAAGATAGGACATAGAAAGGGTTATAGGAAGGGGAAGGTTTTATCTTTGGTAGGAAAAAAAAGGAGGAGGGGGAGTCTTAAGGAAAGATCGGACATAGAAAGGGTTATAGGAAGGGGAAGGTTCTATCTTTGGTGTTGGATATCAAGAGGATACATTATGCTTATTTCCACTAATCTCCTTGGTTTGTCTCCATTGTTGTTGAGAAACCACTATAAGGTGGGAGGGATGATTAACCTTGCATCCTTAGTGAATTGTCCATATTCGTGAGAAACTATAGCACTAGTCTTTATATCTATGTGACAATGAGCATAATCTTTATGCACAAAACATGTAAACTATACTTTAGTAAATTAGGGTTTCATCAAATGTGTGTGTGTGTTTGTGTTTGTGTGTGTGCGTGCACACATTTCTCTTTAAAACATATAATTATTAGATAATTGTCATTACACAAACAATGCATAACCCATCTCCCAAAAAAACATGCTTTAATTGATATGTTTTTCTAAATGATTCATAATTTTACTATTGTTTAAATTATAGTCTAATCTACTTTATTCTTATGCCATTTAGAGCTATAGAAGTGAGTTGTGATGATCTCATATTAAGGCTCAAAAGAAGCACAAGAGACGTGTCTTTCCTTCATAAATTAATAACACTAGATGTAGACTTCAAAATTGAAAGTAAACTTAAAAATTACAAGTAGACTTATACATGATAGATCTAATAAAAAATATGAAAACAACTCAAACCATATAAATTAGATTACAAAACTAATTAAAACATAGTATCTCAACTAGTTTTCATTGATACAACCAAATCTAGTGAGACTAAATTCATTGAGAAGCACATATCTCTAACATTTTAATATATATATATATATATATATATATATAGATTTCAATGTAAATGTGAATGAGATATAGTTAAAGTCCACCTTTATTTGAAACATAAAATCTAAAATAATTAAGATTCCAAAAGTAATTTTTCACCTAACAAAATCAAATTTAGTAAAACTAAATATCCCTAATATTTTAAAATATATAATTTTTAGATTTTAATCTAAACTTAAAAGGTTAATGAGACTAAATATCCCTAATATTTTAAAATATATA
This sequence comes from Picea mariana, assembly GCA_032191745.1. Lineage (NCBI taxonomy): Eukaryota > Viridiplantae > Streptophyta > Pinopsida > Pinales > Pinaceae > Picea > Picea mariana. Next base: position 169,174 of record JASDQU010241123.1, on the reverse strand, counting down.
ATTTTTCAATTTTAATCTAAACTTAAAAAGGCTAGATAACTAAAAGCAAACTTCTAAATTCAATCCACAATACTAAATATGTTTAGAGCAAAATATTCTTATTCAAAGATCAAACTCTATTGTATTCATCCAAATCAAAGTATATTTTTCAATAATTATTTCAATATTAAAGTATTATCAAACTATATCATTATTAAAATTGAGATACAAAAATTGTTAAAATATATAGTATTTTATCCAAATCAAAATATATCTTTCAATACTTATTTTAATATTAAAATAATCTCAAAATTATATTATTATTAAAATTGAATAATTCCAATAATTATTTTAATATTAAAATATTATCAAAGCTATATCATTATTAAAATTGAATAGTTACTCATAATCCAACTTTTGAAGATGATTTCAACTATCCATGGATATATTGATTCATTATTGGAGATCTTTTTCTAGATTTACCTCCACAAAAAATTAGGTGCATGCAAAGAAAGGATACTTTGGCTTTGATTTGTCTTTTCCCTAGAGCATTTCTTATGGCTTCCAAGTATTTGTCATTCCAACACTGGAGCAGAAAGTGAGGGAGTCTCACCCAAATAGGAACTACAATTGGGACGTCAACCTATGGATCAAAGTCTAGGGTCCACCAATTTAAATGCATTCCCCGAGGCCTCATGAAATAGGGTCCATTTCTAAAATTGAGTTCTTTATCTTCCTTTAGCTCCATTAAGAATGTGTAATAGTCTTTTCCATGAAAATAATAGGAGAGCTTGTCTTTGATTAGGGCCATCTGATGTTTTTTCATCCAAAGATCCATGGCCTTTGGGGAGGGAAAAATTCCTATAAATTGACCCACCAAGGAATTTTCATCTATGGAGAGGGATTTAAGGTGAGGTGGTGACAATGAAAGATTGATGTCAAGGGTGGTTTATGATCTCTTGACAAACCTAGATGGTTAAGTCTTGGAGGTAGATTTCTTGAGGGTGGAGACCAGTTGCTCAAAGGAACGGGCTTCCACTGAGTGATATGGTGGAGGGAAATTTGAACCTCCCCCTCCTTACACCACTGCTAGGAGGGTCAAGGGAGTAGAGTGTTGATGTTAACAGTAGGAGAACAGACTAGGATTAACCGATCAAAGCATGAGTGGTTACTTAAAAAAATATTGATGTGTAAGGTCATTGTGAAATTTTAACCCACACCTCATCCATTCCATTCACTAGAGGAGATTTTATCTTATAGATTTTATATTGGAGATATCTTTCCTTCCCCTCTACAATGATGGGTAATCTTTGAAAAGAGTTCATTCATTGTGACTTGAAAAACCAAAATATTTCTAAGATAATGTAAATAATCTTGGCAAACGTTATATGCATAATCATAAGATTTTAGTATCATAATAAATAAACATGATGAAAGTGCTTCCAAACTATTATACATATACAAAAATAAAAGACTCTCCTTATTATTGTGTCTAAGCACACATCTTTGATTGATATTTTAAGCCCTATATCTTTATAAGCTTGGAATCAATTATCATACATTATTAAACCTTAACCATAACATAATCCTTAATCGATTAAACATTATCTTTTACATACAGGGCTCATTAACCCAAGTATTTATATCTATGTTAGAATGAGCATAATGTTTATGTGTAAAACATGTAAAGTATATTCTAGTAAATTAGAGGTTTCATTGGTTAAGAACATGTGTTTCCTCTTAAGAGGTCACAGGTTCAAATCCAGAGGGGGGGTAGGGTATGTATACCTTTGTAGACTTTACCAGTCAAATCGTTGGGCGGAGGGGGGTCCCTTGTCCCACAAACAAGGGGGTCTCGTACACCAATTTAATGTGTTGGCTTGGTCGTGACCTTAAAAATAGATTATTATTATTATTATTATTATTATTACTATTATTATATACATGTATATGCATTTCTTTTTAAAGCATATCATTATTAAAAAATTGTCATTATGCAAAGAATGCATAACCCATCTCTTAAATAAATATGCTTTAACGATATATTTTTCTCATTAATTAGTGATTTTACTATACTCTAATCTATTTTATTCTTATGTCATTTAGAGTTGTAGAAGTGAATTGTGATGATGTCAGGTTCGAGTTTAAAAGTAGTGTCTTTCCTTTTCTTGATGGATTAATAAAATATTAGATGCAGGCTTCAAACTTGGAAGAAAATTCTTCAAACATGTAAATTTTCAATATTTTAAAGTTGTGATTATAGTTTATGGACTTTCAACTTCTAAATAGGTAATAGAGAAAAGAAAAAACATAATAAGTGATCTTGGCAAAGTTATAATGTTTTATTAGACCTTTAATCTAAATATAACAGGTTTTTTTAAACAATAGACTTTAATAGATTTTCAAAGATATCTGATATGCCATAGATCTAATAGAAAATGAAAGCAACCCAAACAATGTAAGTTAGTCTTCATCTATTTGTGGAGTGCACATTTGCCACGAAAGTTTGGGAAAAGGTTACAACATATATAAAACATCTTGGTAGGCGAGTTGGCAATACAATTGTGAAATGTTTTAAGGCCTGTAAAGTTCAATTTTTATCATACCCTAGCCTACCAACGATCATATGTTGGTTCGTTTGGAAGGAGATGAACTTGGCGGTTTTCGAAGGACGTACACCAAATTTCCAGAAGGTGGCATACCTTTCTTTTTTCACCTTGGATAGCTGTAAAAAAAACATGAAACCTGTCTATTGTAGGAATTTAACAAATATAGTTGCAGAGTGTGGAGTGGGGGGATGGTTTGATGGAGTTGTTGAAGCCTCGAGTTATAATTGTGGAGTTGGTGGTTTTATTAGAACTAGTGAGCACAGATGTTACAAATGGTATTTCAATTGTGGGTCTGGTATTAATACAAAGGCTTAGCTCTTGGGTGCATGGGCACTACTCTTATTGGCTTCTCTTCTATCAATTATGGAGACACATATTCGGGGAGACTAAAAAATTATCATTGATTGGCTGAAAGGTAAGGGGTGCCTACAAGTAGCTGCACTGGAATGTTAGAAGGAACGCGTCAAGGAGATATCAAAGCTTTTTCAAAAGATTACCTATGATCATGTTTTCAAGGAAGGAAATACAGTTGTGGATAGTCTTTCGAAACGTGCACTTCAACAAGTACCAGGGAAGATTATATATTACATGTGTGAAGAGGGTCATGAGGGACCTCTTCATTTTTAAACCTCTACTAGGGTGGTTGTCCCTAGTCTACCTTTCTTGTTGTTATGGATGTTAGTGTGATAAATGTTAGTGTGAAGATCCTTTTGCTCTGAGGCAAAAGGAATGTCGTTTTTTTTCTTTTTTTCTTTTTTCTTCTGACAATTTTGGGATTGTTCTATCTCTTGTGGTGATGGTTTTGGATATTTTTGAAGGTGTGGTTTTTAGATTATTCCTAAATCATAATAGTCTATATATGATTGAAATGTTACTATATATATTATTTTGGACCTTTAGAAATCAATATCTATGATATAATATCTTCATATGTAAACAGTTTATATTTTAAATAATATAAAACATAATTTTCTAAGAAAAAAAAAACTTCAAAACCAGTAGAAACATAGGATCCCAAATAACTTGTTTGAGACTCATCCCCTCCACCTGAAATCAAGTGGATCTTGGGGCTGCTTATAAAAACAACATAAAAATAACCTTTTAAGATTTATTTCATGACCAAACCTTCCCATGACTATTCGTGATCAAACGAATGAAGTATCACATGATTTAGAAAAACAAACTTTTGATTGATTAGTAAATTTAGTAAAATTAAATTTATTGAAAAGCACATATCCCTTGGATTTTAAAATATATAATTTTTGGATTTAATTTAATATTTTAAAATATATAATTAAAATCTAAATTTGAATTTGAAAAAGTTAAATCTTTAAATGCCAATTTCTCAATTTAATTTAGAATACTAAATGTGTGTTTATAACAAAATACATTTGTTCAAAAAATTATAATAACTAAATGCGTGTTTATAAAAAAATAAATTTGTTCAAAAATATATTATTTAGAATACAAAATCTGTTTATTTTTTCAAAAGATTATAATCTATATTATTTTGGTATTTTATCCAAATTAAAGCAAAATTTTCAATAATTGCTGTAGAGTATTTAAAACTCTGTCAGCAGGATTCCAAATCACGCTGGCATGGACCATGACCATCTCGCTGCCACCCCCTTGACGTCCACGCTCTGGCCACCTCCGCTTCCATTTAGGTTGTCTTTCAGCAAGCATTATCCATTCACGTACTCCATGCTGAATGGATGTAATGGTCATAGCTTCTGCAGGCATGCCATCCCTCAAACATGAAAAGGATAACCGACGATCATTCCTCCGGCATAAAAAAAACCGTCGTGAACTCTTGACAG
>JASDQU010241123.1:139568-158519 GCA_032191745.1 Picea mariana | reverse complement strand
TTTAGATGTTAATAAAAACTCAATGAGGGTCACCATTAAGAAAAATTTCCAAAAGTTGGAGGCTGGAAGGACGTCTCAAACTCATTAAGGACCTTCTACCTTGAGTTTCCATCTTCACCTCCTCCCATTTTAGGCTAGCAACCAACAAGGTTGCAGATAGGTTAGAAAATGAAGAAATCAATGGTATTCAGAAAATGGTGGACAATCCTTGGGATCCTTCCATTGATAGCCCCTTGATTGCAAGATGTGTAACCCTTGCTAAGGCTAATTACAACCCACCTGTGGGAGGACCTCCAGTCTAATAGTCAACGCTCCCTCCAAATGACTCTTAGTATGCTCAACTTCTCAATCTTTTTTTCTCTAGAAAAAAGGAATCGTAGTCATGCTAGTCTTTGTCACTATAACAATAGTTATCTCCTAGATTTCATTTTGTTTCACTCTCTATTAAACAACTTGTCACTGTTTGGATGAACAATAGATGTCTTTTTTTTATGATTTGGTCTAGTCTCCCTAGTGGCAAACCAACATTAATATTATCTGTATAGTTTTTCTTCTCATTAAAATAGAAATTAATACTAGCTTACAATTTTTTTTTAATAATTATTCAAAAAAATAAAGGAAGAAGTCAAAGTGAAAAAATGTGAGTACTTAAAGATTTATAGTTAATATTAAAATAAATAATATGTAGTTAACAATAAATTTGAAGATAAAAAATACTTTCTCTTAGGATTAGTATGTTGCTTGGTCCAACACTATAGATGGATTTTATTGTCAACCAACAAGTTACTTTTTAAAATGATTTATTAAAAGGATAGGTTGTCAACCCTCTCTACCAACCAACAAACCTATAATCAAATATAAATAAATTGACCAGTTACTTTTAAACTAACTCATTAAAAATTAGAATTCATTATGGGCATTCCATACCAACTACAAGAATCTTTGGTTGCACTATAAGTAGTATATATATATTGTAGGATGGCAATCTATAACCACCATGCACTAAGTCAAGCATTGCTTTAATGAAAGGCCTTCACAAACACTTTCTCATTGCATTCTCTAAAGACAATGATCAACTTAGTGCATGGCAGATAACCATTGCCTTAAGTAAATGCCTTCACAAGCACTTTTCTATTGCATTCTCTTAACACAATGATTAACTGAATCCATCACAAATAATCCTTGCCTTAAGGAAAGGCCTTCAGATACACTTTCTCATTACATTCTTTGACGATAGTGATTAACTTAGTACTTGAAGATAGTGATTAACTTAGTACTTAGCAGTTATATATTGATTGTTATTGTCAAATCTTGTTGTTGACTTAATTGCATTACCATTATATTTTGGAAGCAATATATACATTCCCAAAAGTTGCCAACAAACTAATTTTTGTGATATGCATATTTTATGGAAAGCAGTAGAGAATATCCCTATTGAAAGTGAATGTCCTCATCATGCAACTTGTCTGTCCGGAATCAAGAAAGTCCAGTCGATAAGGTATCACGCTATCAAAAGTTCACACTCACATTTATAACTGCGGGATCCCGAATTCATCCTCATTATCACATCTATCATAGGACAGGACCAAAACATGATTGATTATGGAATCATGTTTGCCCGGGAGAGAAGGCCCCATTTGTTTGCATTTTACTTCATAAAGTGTGATTTGTGTATATCTTTCAGACTTTCTGCGTTTTTAAGCTGCGCTGAAGTTTGTGCCCAGATGCCATCCTCGCCATTCACCAGCTACAAAGTGCAAGCAAGTTGGCAAGTTGTTGGAAGACATATATTACTGTTGATGAATCACTATTGTCTGTCCTTCTCTCATTTTGTCAGTAATGGAGGCAGTCGCCAAGTGCCACAGCCAAAACGCTGAATCGTCATAGCATCTTTTATCAAATTATATAACATAATAATAATATCTTTTGAAGAATCTGCTACCTACTTCATTATTTCTCTTTCTGAATTCATATTCAATCTACATTAGGCAGTATATGCTCAAGCACTGCTGTAATGTCCCGTTTAACATTAACTATGATCACCTTCTGTTTCCGAGCCCAACTGCACATACATTTTCCAAGAGAAGCTACATGCTTTGAGATAGGGAGATACGCCTCTGCATATAACCTATTTTCTGTATATATAAAACAAATAAGCATAATTTATTTAAAATTTGTATATATTTCTCAAGTATCTATATTTCAAGAAAAACAAGTTAATTTTACTACAAGAAAAAAATCTTATGTTGTACGAGTTTGGAGTGTTTTAATTAGTAGAAGTTTCCGTCAAATTTGGATGAAATTGTTGATTTTTCATAAGAGATATTATAATATAGTATTGTATATGAGATTGTGTAATGGATTCGATATGATGTATATATGAGATGATATTATAAGTGAATATATTATTATAATGATGAGTGTCCCATATATATAGAATATATGGTGACCATCCATGAAAGGATGAGTTCTTGGATAATAAATAAATACATATTTATTATATATAATTTGTATTTTGTATTATAAATATCATGTCATATATATATGGAAGAATGTATTCTCGATGTTGTTCAAACATCAGCGCTCCTTATCAAGAAGGGAGACATTCTTTATCATGCCAAAGATCGTCTCTAAAGTATACACACTTCACTCTAGACTCATCGGATATCCATAGTACAACATGACTTCATAGTCAATGCATTCAAGGCATGTGGGTAGCTCTCAAATAGCTTCAACATGTCACCATGACATCCATTACTTCGCAATGCATATGTACCTCATCATGTGTACCTTTAGTCTTAGTGCCAACCCTTTTTCATGTTGGATGAGATCCACCTATCTCAGTGCCAGACCTTTTTCATGTTGGATGAGAACACTCAATTCCATCCCTTTTTCAGGCTAGATGAGTTCCACCTGTCTCAGTTCCAACCCTTTTTCATGTTGGATGAGAACACTCAATGCCAGCCATTTTTCATGTTGGATGAGTTCCACGTGTCTTAGTGCTAGCCCTTTTTCATGCTAGATGAGAACACTCAGTGCCAACTCTTTTTCATGCTGGATGAGTTCCTCCTGTCTTAGTGCTGACCCGTTTTCATGTTGGATTAAAACACTCAGTGTCAACCCTTTTTCATACTAGATGAGTTCCACCTATCTCAATGCCAACCCTTTTTCGTGTTGGATCATAACACTCAATGCCAACCCTTTTTCATGTTGGATGAGTTCCACTTTTCTCAATGCCAGATGAGAATACTCATTACCAAGCCTTTTTCATATTGGATGAGTTCCACCTGTCTCAATGCCAACCATTTTTCATGCTCAATGAAAACACTCCCTCTGAAGAGGGACCATGCCAATATTGTCTCTGAACTACTCAAACTTCATCCTCGACAACGACTTGGTAAACACGTCTACAACTTGATCCTCTGTAGTCACAAAACTAGAGCCTCACTGCTCCCTTTTGCACCATATAGTGATACCTGATTTTGATATGCTTCGACTTATCATGAACCACTGGGTTCTTCTTCAAAATTTTATACAACTCTGGTTGTCACACAAGATACATTTCACCTCCATCACAATATCAAATAATACAGTCAACAATTTCTGAAGCCACAATGCTTCACAACTTACAATACTAAATGATATATACTTTTCCTCCATTGTATTGATTGTCACCAATGTATGATCCCTGCTCAACCATGAGATCAAAGTGATCCCATATTGAAACAACGTCCAGAATTACTCTTCTGATCCATTGTGTTCCCTTCCCAGTCAGAATATGTATAACTCTACAACTTCATATCTCCCCCTGAGGCATATCTCAATCCATATCCACTCATACCACATAGGTATATAAGCAAATGTTTTGTTGTCAAACAATGTACATGTCTCAGAATACAAGTTAAAAGGTCAAAATCCTAGTCCTTCCGACTGGGTTCCTTCACTAAAACAAGGGAATCTTCTCCACGAGGTCTCATATATTCTCAAGGTATAGCCTCCTGTCTGTCAATCCTAGAGGACGTCTCTTCCATCTGAATTTAAATATGAAGAGGAATCATTTTTGAATGAAAGTCTCTAAGAAACTGACTCTCTCTCTCTCTCTCTCTCTCTCTCTCTCTCTCTCTCTCAGATCAGGCCCACTCTGAGTCTACATGCTTCATCTGAATCTTGAATTCCTCTGAGGCTATGTTATCTTCAGATTCATCTGCATGTGTTGACCTGCTCTTCTTCTGCAAATGATACGTCTCCTACTATGACCAACACACATCCATCATATACTCAAAGTCATACAACTAACCATGATTTTTTCTGCAAGTGGTAATTACTCCCAATGATATATGATATTACTTTAGTAAACTCTAGACCATCACAAGTAATTACACAGAACATTCAACTACTTATAACCTTCAATCTCATCATTAGATCACTCCCCAAGTGCGAGAGAGAAAAATTTTGTGTCTATTTGATCCAAAAAGACACGTATCTTTGAAAATTAAATTTAAAATTAAAATAAATTATATTTCTTATAAATAGTTGGAGAATACCTCCCCTAACTATCTAAAGATTAATTTGGTTATAATCCATCCACATAGTATTTGACTTTGTTAAATTGTTCCTCCATAATTCATGGGATTCTTTGCATAATTATAGGTAGAAGTAAATATTTAGACATTTTTACTAAAAATTACTCTCATTTTCTTGGACAATCCTTCTCTTGATACCATGTTGATTTTAGATTACAATATATATTAAAAAAGTATAAAAAATATTTTAGATTGCAATGATGTTTTAGACTACAATTTATCTAGATAATGATACATTTTAAATCTTATTTTAATAAAATTGAACATCAATAGACAAATTTAATCGAGGACAATGTTTTTCATGGATAGGGTATTGATTTATTCTACTTTCATGTTTAGTCTGAGCTTGAAGGAAAACATGCATGCTTTAAATTTTTTCATATCCACAACTATAAAGTGAATCTTTTATAGTTAAATAAATCTTAAAATAATAATTAGTGCAATTTAGTCTTTCTTTTATAGTTATATTTTAAATAAATATGATGAAAATATTAGTAATAAATTATGTATTTCTTCTAATGGGATGAAAATATTTAAGCTCTCTATTTCGGAAACTAGTTCCCAACCTCATATTTTCTTGATGTTGAAGCTCCCAAAATGCTCCAAATTCCCAAAACAGTGACCAATGAATTCCCAATAAATTGGGAACTTTTCCTACCCATCCCAAAAAGTATGAAACGAGTTTAAAAAATATTGGAGATGTCAACAAAAACAATATCATTTTATGTATTTATATAAAAAATAATTCAAAATTAAAATAATTAGACTAACTATGTATATGTTTTTTTCCATTATGTCTATTTCTTCTATGAAGAAAAAACGTAAGTGTAGTGTTAGGTAATATCTCTTTCTCATGTTATCTCCTCATTCCTATTAAAAAAGTTGGTAGAGAAAAGAAATGGCATCCTAAAATTGTTTTTACCATGATATACATCTTCTATACTAAAAATTTACTTCCCATATCATAATGGTTATAATTTTTTTATTTATTCAATCTAAATAAAAAATAATAAATAGTTAAGGAGAAGGGAGATTGTAGTTGATTTGACAAGAACTAATTTAGTTTACCTAGGTGTGGGGATTGTTGGAAACCTAGTCCGTTAATGTTATGATATTTTGTATTATTCACTTGAAAAGAAATATGCAAAGTCACAAGTGCATGGGAATTGTCACTGAGAGTCCAACATACCTCTTGAAGATAAATTCAAAGGTCATAGATCATATACTTGTATGTGTATACTATTAATAAAATATGTATCACATTCAACTCCATTATAGTGTATATTGATAGTGGTATCAGAGCACCTATAGTTCTTAAGGCTTGGATGAAGCTATTGTAGTTTTCCATAGCATCATGGTTTAACATAATGGGAAAATATAAGAGTTTGTTGCTGAGTCAAGTTCTAAATCCATGATCTTTGGAGTGCCTTTGTCATTCTGTGTTGCAGAATGAGTGCATAAGTTATTAATCTATCATTCTTCCTCTACATCCTTCCTTCCAGTCCTTCCCTATGTGTTGAGATTCATTTTTCTAGTGTAGAGAAATCCTTAAATGCCTCAGAAAACCCTAATATGTTGTGTCTGTCCCTGAAATACCATTGGCATTCTTTGTTAATCCATTGTGTGTTACATTTCTCTCTATGGATGTTTCAATTAGTAGTCGGATGAGTTTTTTGGTCATTCTTGCTAAGATTTTGGGAACCATGGCCTCGTTGTCGATTATTGTTTGCAGGAGAATACCATCGATTGAACTGTGTAGCTGCTCAACTGGAAGGAATCTTTGTGTGCCAAAAGAATTGCCTCACACTGTCGATAGGATTTCAAAGTTTTTCTTCCCATAAAGGAGTATCGTGTTGACATTATTCATCGCAACAATGATTTGCTACTTAGTCACAATTTACATATAGTGGGTGAAGTGCAGTTTCCTATCTAGCATTAACTTCTTGCACTGTTTAGTGTGAAGAAGGAAGATATTAGACATGTTGTGAGTTATCCATAGGGCTCGTGTTCGATGAGAGAAGGATTTAAGTGAGTTGGGTGTTGCACTAGAAAATATGGATGACACGACAAGTGATGCTAACTTTATAAACACCCATAATTACAGGGATACTGGAGCTTTTGCAAGTGCTTGGGTTGCAAAGATTTATGGCCTTGATATTATTTTAAATGGGCTTCATGATTATTTTTACAATTTTACTCACTTCTTATTATTATCCAAGAATCCAATAATTTTTTGAAATGAAAAACCTTTCAAGACAAGCATTGTATTCACTGTTGAGGATAGACCTAAAGAAATTTTCAAGGAACTTGTTATATTTTCTCTATGAAATATCAATTTAACCAAGATTTTACATTCTAGACTTGGATGTTGGTTAGACTAAAGATTTATTAAATTCTCTTAATCCATAAAATATTGGAGGTAGACTCGAAAGAAAGTGACCATTGAGCATGGTTGATGATGGAAACAATGGGACTGCAAAATTCTTTGACTATATCTTATACATTGACTTTGAAACCTCTATGTCTAATATATGAGCACAAAATTCATTAGGTCACCTACATGATTTTGCAACATTACAAAATAATGTTCTTCACAAAGGTAGAAACCTTTGAAGCTTGAACAAATATTCTATAATCCCATGAAACTGTAGGTGGATTAACGGGGGTTGTGTCAATTGGGTAGCTTCCCAACACACAGAGGAATGTTGTAGATGGGCACTCAACACACAAAAAAGGTAGATGTGTATAGTTACAAGGTAGTTGTTCTTGAGATTTTAAGTGGTCGTAAGTACATGTATACAAAACTTCCATCAATTGTTTTTTGTTGTTGGATTTGAGTTTATATAAAATAAATGAAAGTGTGAATATTGTCGATTACAAACTAGAAGTGTAGCAAATGTTTCAATGGAAATAGGGGAAATCCTTACAACCATATTGTGCCATCTTCCAACATGATCGACGACTACACGTACTTCATACTAGATGTGACACGCTGGTGCTGACACTGGTTGGCTTCCAACGAGGGCTTTGGTATAGTATATCATGTGTAGTTCATTGAACAATCCCCACAGTTTTTTTTTCTAGGAAATCACGTTGAATATTTTTCATTATACATAAATTCATTTGGGTTGTCATCATTACCTATTTGTTCCCATATTCAATCCCAACTTGTCGAGGGATTTAATCTAGTATTTATCGACAATAGAAAACCCTCATGCATACCTAAATATAAATTATTACTATGTTGACTATTTTATTGGGTTTATTGTTCTACTAATACCCATAGAAATCCCTACTAGGTTCATCGGTTTGTGCATACCTACATATGAGTCCCCAAGTATACATCTATTCATTCTAGTTTGATAAGTTATTATGGTTTCTAATTGCATTATTGCTTCATGTGTGGAAGTGTGAGTGGGATAGTTCTTATGGAATAAACAAAGCCATAATTTTTTCTTGAATGAAAGTCTCATTCTTTTAGAGATGAACTAAAAACTTGGTACAAGTTACTAGGTTTTGAATATATCGAAAGAAGGATAATTGTTTCAGCGCACTAGATATTTCTAGTTACAAGGAGAATAGATGCCTTTGAGGTTTTAGACCTGCAACCATCAACCTTACCTTGTTGGTTGATTATATGTATTAATTCTTGTAAGAAATTTCTATGTTAAAAGTTGGTTACAAGAAACCTTTTGAGGCCTAAGTCAATCTTTAAAATCCTTGAATTGATGAATTATTGTAGTTTTTGAATACTCTAATACTCCTTTGAAGTCCAAAATTTTTAGTGAACACTCTATCTATCATCAAAAAATCAAGTTTTGAAAATCCAAAATTTTTAGTAACACTCCATCCATCATCAAGAACTAAGAAGCTAATTTTTTAAAATTTTGATTATTTAATATGGGATTGGCCATATGAATTAAGTCATGTGAACAATTTTTTGTTACTCAAAACTAAGTCATGTGAACAATATGGGATGGGCCATATGAGCGATCTGTTTGGAGAAATTCAAACAGACATATTTTAAGGTTAAGTAAAAAATTGAGTCACCTTCCTACGTCGCCCTATGCAAAAAGGCAGTTGACCTTTTTGGAGAATGGTCCACTTGGTATTTATAATACACCTACTTTATCATTCGGCTCGTTCCAAGACAAGTGCATCCTATTGCCAACGATGTCGGGTTGTGTGTTTACATTGGGGAGTGTGTGGTGTCTTAATGCCTTCAACTTGCACTGATTTTTTATGTCAGAATATGCACTAGAGGTCAACAACTAGCAAGAACTTGGAATTTTGGAAATATATTTATTTTCAAAATTGATCACCCAACAATTGTATCGTGCAAGCCTGTATATGTTGATGGTGATGTTTTCAGAAATGTGGGCCGGGAATAACTGAAAATGCGCATATTAAATACTAGAATCTTTCCCGTACGTTATCCATTCCAAACATCGAATCCCTTTTTAAAATCCGAAAGGATGCAAAAACACATTAAACAATTACTGCCGACGGATGAAAACATCACATCAATACAAATTAAAATAGACAACGTCTCCACAAATTATAGAAACAACCATATTAGAAAAATCATATCAGTTTTATGCAATGTATTGAAATTCATTTAATAAGTATAATTAAGAATGGATAGAATACTTGGATGCGTTAGTTTTAAGTGGTTTAAATTGTATATTGCTATGTTGCATGAGTTTTTGGAAAGTGGGAATGTTGGAGAACGTGGATACTAGTGTGAGTATAAGTTTTTATATTAAAAAAATAAAAAATATTTTAGATTACAATGTATGTATATAATGATAAAATTGAAGGTCAATTCAAAACCATTAATCTAGGACAACATTGTTTCTACTGCAACAAGTAACAACTACAATATCTAAATTACTAATTTAATTTGTACTAATAATTATATGAATATACTTAACACGATATTGAAAGTTTAACATCCATAAAGATTAGATTAGAAAATGAGAAACAAAATTGAAAATACATATATAAAGTTTTAAAATCTTTTAAAAATTAAACTCCACATATATAAACTTCAAACATCTTTGTAAATTTAAAGCATTATTCTTGTTCGAAAAGCTAAATAGTGATACTCTTGTAATTTGGAAATACAATAAAAATCAATGAGATGGTTGGGTGATAGCAACAACAAAATGGAGCAAATGTTTGTCATGGATAGGGTATTGATTTATTCTACTTTCATGTTTAGTATGGGCTTGAAGAAAAACACACATGCATTAAAACTTTTAGTATCCACAACTATAAAGTGAGTAGTATTAATTTTTTTACTTATTAATATTTAGTAGTTTAGTCTTTGTTTTATAGTGATATTTTAAATAAATATAATGAAAATATTTGTAATAAATTATGTATTTGTAATAATGGAATAAAAATATTTACATTTTAATTTAATAAAATTTTAATTTAAAGCTTTATATTTGGAAAACTATTCTCAAGCTCCCATTTTCTTGATGTTGAAGCTCCCAGAAAGATGCCAAGTTCCCAAAAGAGTTCTCAGCGAATTGGGGACATTCCCTACTAGTTCCCAAGCTCAACGAGTTTCAAAGATGTTGAAAATGCTAGGAGCGGTTCTCGTGCAACTATGGTATATTGTATGGAGAATATGTTGACTCATGTTTTCTCTTGTTTTTATGATGTACTTCTTAGTACAAGTGCACTAACTCTATGGAATTTTCTTTATACTAAGCACTATTCTTAAAAGAACTTAAAATTTTTTCAAGTATCTATAGTTCAAGAAGTTCAGAAAAACAAGTTAATTCTACTACAAGAAAAAATCCTATGTTGCACGAGTTTAAAGTGTCTCAACGAGTAGAAGTTTCCCCAAATTTGCATGAAATTGTTGATTTTTCATAAGAGATAATATAATCTAGTATTGTATATGAGATTCTATAATGGATTTTATATGATGTATATATGAGATGATATTATATGTGAATATCTTATTCAAATAATAAGTGTCCCATAGATATAGAACATATGGTGACCATCCATGAAAGGATGTGTCCTTGGATCATAAATAACTACATATTTATTATATATAATTTATACTTTGGGTTATAAATATCATTTCATATATATATATATATATATATGGAAGAATGTCTTCCCGATGTTGTTCAAACATCAACACTCCTTGTCAAGAAGGGAGACATTCTTCATCATGCCAAAGCTTGTCTCTGAAGTATACAAACTTCACTCTAGACTCATTGGATATCCATAGTACAACATGACTTCACAGCCAATGCACTCAAGGCCTGTGGGTAGCTCTCAAATAGCTTCAACATGTCACCATGACATCCATTACTTCGCAACGCATCTGTACATCATCATGTGTACCTTCGGTCTCAGTGCCAACCCTTTTTTATGCTGGATGAGATCTACATGTCTCAGTGCCAACCTTTTTTCTTGTTGGATGAGAACACTTAGTTCCAGACCTTTTTTAGGCTAGATGAGTTCCACTTGTCTCACTGCCAACCAATTTTCATGTTGGATGAGAACACTCAGTGCCAACCCTTTTTCATGCTATATGAGTTACATGTGTCTCAGTGCCAACCCTTTTTCATGCTGGATGAGAACACTCAGTGCCAACCCTTTTTCATGCTAGCTGAGTTCCTCCTGTCTTAGTGCTAACCCTTTTTCATGTTGGATGAAAACACTCAGTGCCAACCCTTTTTCATGCTAGATGAGTTCCACTTTTCTTAGTTCCAACCCTTTTTCATGTTGGATCAGAACACTCAGTGCCAACCCTTTTTCATGTTGGATGAGTTCCACCTGTCTCAATGCCAACCATTTTTCATGCTGGATGAGTTCCACCTGTCTCAATGCCAACCCTTTTTCATGCTAGATGAGAATACTCATTACCAACCCTTTTTCATATTGGATGAGTTCCACCTGTCTCAATGCCAACCATTTTTCATGCTATATGAGAAAACTCCCTCTGAAGAGGGACCATTCCAATATTGTCCCTGAACTACTTAAACTTCAGCATCAACAACGGCTTGGTAAACACATCTGCAATCTGATCCTTTGTAGTCACAAAAATGGAGCCTCACTGCTCCCTCATGCACCATATAGTGATACCTGATTTCGATATGATTTGACTTATCATGAACCACAAGGTTCTTCTTCAAAATTTTATACAACTCTGGTTGTCGCACAAGATAAATTCCACCTCCATTGCAATATCAAATAATCCAGTCAGTGATTTCTGAAGCCACAATGCTTCATGACTTACAATACTGGATGATATATAGTTTTCCTCCATTGTACTGACTGTCAGCAATGTCTACTCCCTGCTCAACCATGAGATCAAAGTGATCCCATACTGAAACAACACCTGAAATTACTCTTTTGATCCACTACACTCCCTACCCAATCAGAATATATATAACTATGTAACTTCATATCTCCATCTGAGGCATATCTCAATCCATATCCACTCATACCACCTAGATATCTAAACAGATGTTTTGTTGTCAAACAATGTACATGTCTCAGGATCAAGGTTAAGAGGTCAATATCCTAGTCCTTTTGACAAAATTCCTTCACTAAAACAAGGGAATATTGTCCATGAGGTCTCATATCTCCTCAAGGTCTAGCCTCATGTCTGTTAGTCCAGGAGGACATCTCACCTATCTGAATATAAATATGAAGACGAATCATTTCTGAATGAAAATATCTAACAAACTGACTCTTTCTTAGATCAGGCCCACTCTGAGTCTGCATGCTTTGTCTGAATCTTGACTCCCTTTGAGGCTATATAGTCTTCAGAGTCATCTGCTCCCTTTGCATGTGTTGACCTCCTCTTCTTCTGCAAATGATATGTCTCCTACTTTGAACAATGCACATCCATCATATACTCGAAGTCATACAACTAACCATGTTGATTTTCTAGTGTTAAATTTAGACAAACACAATTTTTTCCACAAGTGGTAATTACTCCCAATGATATATGATATTACTTTAGTAAACTCTAGAACATCACAAGTAATTACACTCAGAACATTCAACTACTTAGAACCTTCAATCTCTTCCTTAGATCACTCCCCACATGCGAGAGAGAAAAATATGTGTCTGTTTTTGTGTCTTTCAAGTGTCTTCTTATAGTAATATTAGATTGATCCAAAAAGAAAAGTATCTTTGAAAATTAAATTTAAAATTAAAACGAATTTTATTTCTTATAAATAGTTGGAGAATACCTCCATTAACTACCCAAAGATTAATTTGGTTATAATCCATCCACATAGTATTTGACTTTGTTAAATTGTTCCTCCATAATTCATGTGATTTTTTGCATAAATATAGGTAGAAGTAAATATTCTTCATATTTAGGTAATTAGACATTTTTTCTAAAAATTAGTCTAATTTTCCTAGGCAATCCTACACAAATTTAATCTAGGACAATGTTTGTCATGGATAAGTATTGATTTATTCTACTTTCATGTTTAGTGGCTTGAAGGAAAACATACATGCATTAAATGTTTTCATATCCACAACTATAAAGTGAATCTTTTATACCTCCCATTTTCTTGATGTTGAAGCTCCCAAAAAGCTCCAAGTTCCCAAAACAGTTCCCAGTGAATTGGGGACGTAGGGAATGAGTTTAAGAGATATTGGAGATTTCGGGAGAAACAATATCATTTCATGTATTTAGATAAAAATTAATTGAAAATTAAAATAATTAGACTAACTATGTATATGTTCTTTTTTTCCATTATGTCTTTCTTGTAGGAAGAAAAAAATCAAGTGTAGTGTTAGGTAATATCTCTTTCTCATGTTAACTCCTCATTCCCATTAAAAAAGTTCATAGAGAAAATAAATGACATCTTAAAATTGTTTTTACCATGATATACATATTATATACTAAAAATTTACTTCCCATCTCACAATGGTTATAATATTTTTATTTATTCGATCTAAATAAAAAATAATAAATAGTTAAGGAGAAGGGAGATTGTAGTTGATTTGAAAAGAACTAATCTAATTTACCTAGGTGTGGGGATTGTTGGAAACCTAATTCGTTAGGATTATGTTGTTTTGTATTATTCACTTGAAAAGGAATATGCAAAGTCACAAGTGCATAGGAATTGTCACTGGTAGTCCAACATACCTCTTGAAGATGAATTCAAAGGTCATAGATCATATACTTGTATGTGTATACTATTAATAAAATATATATCACAATCAACTCCATTCTAGTGTATACTGATAGTGGTGTCAGAGCACCTATAATTCTTAGGGCCTGGATTAAGCTATTGTAGTTTTCCATAGCATCATGGTTTAACATCAAGGGAAAATATAAGAGTTTGTTATTGAGTCAGGTTCTAAATCCATGATCTTTGGAGTGCCTTTGTCATTCTATGTTGCAGAATGAGTGCATAAATTATTAATCTATCCTTTTTCCTCTACATCCTTCCTTCCAGTCCTTCCCTATGTGTTGAGATTCATTTTTCCAATATAGAGAAATCCTTAAATGCCTCAAAAAACCCTAATATGTTGTGTCAGTCCCTGAAATACCATTGGCATTCTTTGTTAGTCCATTGTGTGTTACATTTCTCTCTATGGATGTTTCAATTAGTAGTCGGATGAGTGTTTTAGTCATTCTTGCTAATATTTTGGGAACCATGGCCTCATTGTCGACTATTGTTTGCAGAAGAATACCATCGATTGAACTATGTAGGTGCTCAACCGAAAGGAATATTTGTGTGCCAAAAGGAATTGCCTCACACTGTCGATAGGATTTCAAATTTTTGCTTCCCATAAAGGATTATCATGTTGACACTATTCATCGCAACAATGATTTATTACTTAGTCACAATTTACACATAGTGGGTGAAGTGCAGTTTCCTATCTAACACTACCTTATTGCATTGTTTAGTGTGAATAAGGAAGATATTAGACATGTTGTGATTTATCCACAAGCTCGTGTTTGATGAGAGAAGGATTTAAGTGAGTTGGGTGTTTCACTAGAAAATGTGGATTACATAGCAAGTGATGCTAAGTTTATAGACACCCATAACCACATGGATACAAGAGTTATTGCAAGTTCTTGGGTTGCAAATATTTATGACCTTGATATTTTTTTAAATGGGACTCATGATTATTTTTGCAATTTTACTCCTTATTGTTATCCAAGGATCCAATAATTTCATGAAATGACAGACCTTTCAAGACAATCATTGTATTCACTATTGAGGATAGACCTAGGGAAATGTTCAAGGAACTTGTTATATTTTCTCTGTGAAATATCAATTTAACCAAGATTTTACATTCTAGACTTGGATGTTGATTAGACTAAGGATTTATTAAATTCTCTTAATCCATAAAATATTGAAGGTAGACCCCAAAGAAAGTGTCCATTGAGAATGGTTGATGATGGAAACAATGGGACTACAAAATACTTTGATTATCACATATACATTGGCTTTGAAACCTCTATGTCTAATATACGAGCACAAAATGCATTAGGTCACCTACATGATTTTGCAACATTACAAAATTATGTGCTTCACAAAAGTAGAAACCTTTGAAGTTTGAACAAATATTTTATAATCCCATGAAATTGTAGGTGGATTAACGGGGGTCGTGTCAATTGGGTAGCTTCCCAATACTTGGAGGAATGTTGTACATGGGCACTCAACACACAAAAAAGGTAGATGTGTATAGTTACAAGGTCGTTATTCTTGAGATTTTGAGTGGTCATAAGTACGTGTATACAAAACTTCCATCAATGGTTTTTTTATTGTTGGATTTGAGTTTATATGAAAGAAATGAAAGTGTGAATATTGTTGATTACAAGCTGGAAGTGTAGCAAATTTTTCAATTGGAATAGGGGAAATACTTACAACCATATTGCACCATCTTCTAACATGATTGACGACTACATGTACTTCATACTAGATGTTGCACGCTAGTGCTGACACCGATGGCTTCTAATGAGGGCTTTGGTATAGTATATTATGTGTAGTTCATTGAACAATTCCCACAATTTTTTTTTCTAAGAAATCACGTTGGATATTTTTCATTATACATAAATTCATTTGGGTTGTCATCATTAGATATTTTTTCCCATACTCAATCCCAACTTGTCGAGCGCTTTAATCTAGTATTTATCAACAATAGAAAACCCTCATGCATACCTAAATATAAATTATTACCGTGTTGACTATTTTATTGGGTTTATTGTTCTACTAATACCCATATAAATCCCTATTGGGTTCATCGGTTTGTGCATACTGTTAGCGTCAGAAGTCACCCCTGGATTGCAGCAGGAGCAGAGCCCGACGCCCATCAATTTATGTCACGATTTTTTAATGGGGTGATCAAATGGAGGTTAACTCAAACGATGTGGTTCTAACTCCGAAACTAGGCCAGGCATGCATGGGCAAGTGAGGTCTTAGATAAATTCAGACAATGAGTTGTAGTAAGGGTGAGTAGGGGGGAGACTTGTATCAGAGAGATGCGAAGGTTTGTTGTCGACATCAGGTTTCTAACAGACTGTAGGAGAAGGCACTTAAACGCAAGATCATCTTACATTCAAACGCAGAAAATGAGAGAATACAGTGGTGCCACAATGAATCCTTTATCATAACACAACTGCAATAATTCATGTGAATCAGTCAATCATGAACTCCCTCAGCATGAGATGAAAACTACATGGAATAAGGAAACTGTCTTTCATAAAACAAGAGATCTTACACACAGATGCATAACCAGAGAACTAGAGTGCCTGTTAAAAAATTACAATTGGGAGCTTCGCTCTACCATCGATGCTTACAAAAAATGGTGAAAATGCCTACATATACTCAAAAACAACATCACCAGCAAAAACAAGATGCTGCATTAAAAAATATTTCATCTACATGTCTTCTGACAGTCTGCGCATGCAGAATGGACAATCGTGCGCTTATGACAGACGCCATCTTAACTGTGCGTGGCTCTAGCAAGGGGAGTAGGTGATCCATTAAGTGTCGAGCTAGTGTGTGCAGACTTCCTTTGGCTAGTCGAGAACTCGGGCATGGCTTCTCTGGAAAAATGGGTACATAGGACCCTCTTGAGCAGACCGCTTGCCAGACCTTCCATGCCTTGAAATTAATCGGTGAGGCAAGGCTTCAACCACCCTCTCTCTTCTTCATTCATTCCTAGCAGGTACCAGGATTTAGATCACGTCGAATCGGTGTATGGAGAACACAGTGCCCCCCTTCTGAAACTCAATTCGGTGCCTTTGGCCTCCCTTTGTATAGCCCTTTCTACTTTCTCGAATGACCACGGGCCGTGACCCTACACCTAATTTCCAGAGTTCTTTCGACGTTTCGGGGTTCGCAAATAGGAAGGAGCAGGTTTTCCTTCTATTAAAATCGCGATGGGAGAAATGTCGGGAGGGTCTAACGGCCGCCACGCGTTCCTCCAAGATGAACGGCTGAGATTGCTTTTCGGCGCTTTGGGACTCGAGTGGCCAAATGATAAACATTAGTGACCCTCCTCCAGGCTTGTTCCTTTATGACCAGGTGCCAAAACCATGGGCCCGATTCTGGGCGCTATCGGCATTTCGAGGTTTGGGGTTTCGAGAAGTGAAGTGACGAGGAGCGCTTTCCCCTCGAACTCCCAAATGCCGACATGACACGGATGTGCACTGCGTGTCCTTCAGATGAACGGCCTAGATAGTACGTTATTATAAAGGGGGCTGCCCCCATTTGCAGGCTCTCTTGATGTGACCTGGCGCTAAGACTGTGAGCTCGGCTTTGAAGATCACTTATCGGCATTTCGGGGTTTGGAGTTTCTATATGTGAAATGACGAGGGAATTTTACCCCTCGAACTCTTGAATGTCGATATGCCGATGTGACCAGATCTTGCGCCATGCGTCAATGGATCGGACAACCCAGACTTAGTTTTAAAATATAGGCGCTTTCTCTTACGCTATATATCGGGTAACTTGGCAGTCCTGAAATCCCGATGACCGTTGATCTGCTTCGTGGATGGATCTCAACTGTCGACAACAAAACCTTGCTCGCTCGCTTGACTCGTAACCAGAAAAGAGATCCTTTCGCTGTTGCGCTTGGGTGTTTCCCGTTCATCCTGCAGACCTGGGTACCTTTGTGCCTAAAACAAATAATGTCGCTAACACATACCTACATATGAATCCCCAAGTATACATCTATTCATTCTAGTTTGATCAGTTATTATGGTTTCTAATCATATTATTGCTTCATGTGTGGAAGTGAGAGTGGGATAGTTCATATGGGATAATCAAAACCATAATATTTCCTTGAATGGAAGTCTCATGCTTATAAAGATGAACTAAAAACTTGGTACCAAGTCACTAGGTTTTGAATATATGGAAATAAGGATAGTTACTTTAGGGTACCAGATATTTCGAGCCACAAGGAGAGTAGATGCCTCTGAGGTCTTAGACCTGCAACCACCAACATTACATTGTTGATTGAGTATAGGTATTAATTCTTGTAAGAAATTTTCATGCCCAACTAGAAAAAAATTCCTCAATTTGAATTGTTGAGTCTAATTGTTAAAGGTTGGTTGCAAGAAACCCTTTGAGTTCTAATTCAATCTTTAAATTCCTTGAATGGATGAATTATTGTCGTTTTTGAATACTCTAATACTCTCTATTGTCAAAAATATAGTCAAAATTTAAAAAGAAACTCTCACTAATTTTCTAACATGTTTACAAGATTCAGAAGACAAAATATAAATTCTCTATCATGAATCACAACTCCAACAAGAATATGAAATACAAAAAAAGAATTAACATCCTGAACTAGTCATTGTTTCGAACAATTCTCTTTTTGAATTTGAGAATGATTCCTACCAACACCCAACATATGATCAAATTAGTGATGCCACATCATAAGTATATTCAAATGAAGATGATGTTTGTCATAAACAAGTTTCACTTGCACTTTCCAAGGTTGTCATTAGACCTTGGGAAGGAATCGTCAACAACAAGCACAAAAGAGGTCTTGGATACAAAATGGAATTGACCTTTCACATTCCAGATTACTCCAAACCAATCCAGTTTTAGAGTGATAGATTCCTTAAAAAAAATTCTTCTTCACATGCTTTAGTTCAAGATCATATTCCTAAATTCCAATATTGTCATCAAGTTGGCCACATGGAGGATCAATGTTTTGACCTTAATCCTAGTTAGCATTGTCGAAAGCATAATTGTCCTTGAGACAGATGTTCCAAATGTAATAAACATGCAAGAGTAAAGAATCACTATGTGATCCAGGTGGATATTGGTGGCCACCTGCCTATTCCACTTGGACCCACACCATTGTTTCTTTTAGTTTTTTAGTTTCCTTAATTGTAGCACAA
>JASDQU010241123.1:124712-138713 GCA_032191745.1 Picea mariana | reverse complement strand
ATGAGCGAGGAGGAAATTATTATAAAGAAAGATAAAGCAAGAGTGCTTGACAAGCCCATGCAGGTCGTCTTCAATAATAATAATGATAACAGTCATTTGGGTTCTTAGTGCAGGCTCAGGAACGGAAGGGGTTGGAGGTGTTAGCAGCGAACTCTTGTAGGATATTCCCTGCGTGAGCACCATCTTGGCAAGGGAAGGTTGAAGAGTGTTAATAAGAAGAGTAGCAAGTTCAAAGAATTGTGCATGTTAGATGATTCCTCGTCAGCAAAGTAGAAAAAATGATCACTGATGCTATGAGTGGATCAGAGAGTAATATGGCTGGTGTGATCCAGGAAAACTGTTATAGAAAGCTAGTTTTAACTGCTAGATAGTTATTGGATGTTTTCCATGTATTTTTTGTGACCATATAAGAAAAACCATGGACACATCTGTGTGGAATTACTTTTCTCATTGTGATTATGATGGATTCTGTACCCTTTAGTTATAAAACGTTTCAGTGGATGCATTTATAGTTGTATGTATCAGGTTATAAAGGATGGCCAATGGTGAATATGTGCAGTTATGGTATTGTTTCACCGTTCAATTTGTTGTTAAAAGTTTATTTTTTATTTTTATTTTAGGTGGGAATTTGGCCAATCACAATTTTACACTGTGTTTTTTTTTAATGTATACAATGTCTTAAAGATGGAGTTGAATGCATACAACGTCTTTAATAACTGGAAGAAGATATCTATTATATTATATTATATGTCATTTCAATTTATTTAATTTATCTAAACATGTAATTTTAATTATTTTTCTAAATTTGTTTAAAACTATTGAAATATAACATATATCATTAAGTTGTATATTATTTGATTTCACTTATATATAGCATTAAGTTGTATATTATTTGATTTCAAATATATATATAGCATTAAGTTGTATATTATTTGATTTCACTTATATATATATAGCATTAAGTTGTATAGCATTAAGATATCTATTATATTATATGTCATTTCAATTTATTTAATTTATCTAAACATGTAATTTCAATTTATTTAATTTATCTAAACATGTAATTTCAATTATTTTTCTAAATTTCTTTAAAACTATTGAAATATCATATATATCATTAAGTTGTATATTATTTGATTTCACTTATTTAAACATTATATATAAACATTATATATAGCATTAAGTTGTATATTGAATTTTAATTTAAATTTATTTAAACATCATATATTATATGATAATAATTTTTTTTTTTAATTTATTAATATTAAGTATATATGACTATGCATATAATTTAAGTGGGGTTTATGGTTAAGAATATGTGTTTCTTCTTAAAAGGTAGCAAGTTCTAATTTAAAGAGAGTAAGGTATGTATACTCTAAAGATTTTAATAGTCAAATACATGTGTAGAGGGGGTTCCTTCTCCCACAAACAAAAGGGTCTAAGTAAGGTATGTATACTCCAAAGATTTTAATAGTCAAAATTAAATACCTGTGTAGAGGG
Organism: Picea mariana; assembly: GCA_032191745.1. Classification (NCBI taxonomy): domain Eukaryota; kingdom Viridiplantae; phylum Streptophyta; class Pinopsida; order Pinales; family Pinaceae; genus Picea; species Picea mariana. Next base: position 137,213 of record JASDQU010241123.1, on the reverse strand, counting down.
GTTCCTTCTCCCACAAACAAAAGGGTCTCATACACCAATTTGATTATTTCATAATCTAAATTTAAATTTTTTATAATATTATAAAAATATAGATATAAATAAAAATAATAAGAAAAAATATATAAATATAATTACAAATAAAATTAAATTAAAATTAAAATTTTATATAAATATCTACATTTTATATGTATATAAAAAATAAAAAAAATCACATAAATAAAAATACTATTATGTGAAGTTTGGGGTTACAACATATCTAGAGAATCCGAGAGAAAGATGGAACATATCCAAAAGAATTTTATAACTTATAATCTCAAAATTAAGGGCAATACACCCTATCCTATACTTCTCATAAAAGCAAGCCTTTCCCCCATTAAGAACATTGCTATGATTAGATACCTAATGTACAAGAACAAGATAAACAACATAGATGACAAGAGGCTCCCCAAAATTGCTTCAAACTCTAGCCAAAACCACCAGTTATTCAAGTGGGGTGACATAAAGATGCCAAATCTTGGCTAAATCATTGGGGAATACAAGAAGAAGCCATCGTGTAGAATATCACTTCTAAATTTAAGGAGAATATGTGGTGTGATAAAGAATTATTGGATAAGAGGAAATTAAGATACTATAAGGAGGTGGTCAACCCTAATTTAGAAGATCAAAATTATCTCTCAGTTTTGAGAAGTGCAAAGAAGAAAATCAACATTGCTACATAATGAAACTCGACATTGAACAACTCCGCAAACACCATGCGATGAGAGAATTTGTCACCTTTGCGACACTAAGAAAATAGAAGATGAAAAACACTACAATGATCAAAACTAACCTATTCGTTAATAAAAAATATGGTGATGTCAAAATACTTCTCTCCATGTTTTTTGAGCATAGAACTACAATTTTAAAGAAATTGATGTAATCACTTACCTTCATAGAACTATATATATATATATATATATATATATTGACTATATATACCAGTATATATATCGATATATGTACTGAATGTATATAATGGTATATATACTCCGTATATACCAGTATATATACTCTATATATACCAATATATATATATTAATTCTTTATATATACTAATAATTTATACTAATGCAAAAGTATGCTCATAGGAACCAAGCCTTCCAAGTATAAAGGATAAATGATTAGTATATATATTGATATATATACTCAGTATATATACTAGGTATATATGTCAGTATATACACTTGTATAATATAAGTCAATATATATACTAGGTATATTTATACCTAGTATATACATCGGTATATATACTAGTATTCATACTGATACATACACCTAGTATATGTCGATTTGTATACTAGGTATATGTGTCGGTATATATACTCAGTATATACATCGGTATATATACTCAACATATATATTGGTATATACAATGAGTATATATACCGGTATATACACTGAGTATATATACCGATATATATACTAATCCTTTATAGTAATGAACAAGTATACTCATAGGAATTGAGCCTTCCAAGGTCACAGAGGCAGCGATGGAATCCCTTAAAGGGAAAGGATTATGTGTGTTTGAAGAACAATTCACATACATAAGGATTTTTGGTTTCTAAGGGAATGTACATACATAAGTACCCACATTTGTACTCACCTCAGTATGTGAACCTTCATGAAATGGTTGTTTCTTTCTCCTAGGTGAAATTGTGCTTCAGATGGTTGTCACCTTGCCCTTGACAAGAGAGTGCGTGAAACAACATAATAGAAGCCATATCCAAATCCTATGTAAAAGAACCCTAGTGAGGGCTCACGTTGCTATGTCTAGGGTTTCTTCATGGCACTTGAACTCAAGAAGGTTCAATTAGGTCTTAAGGCCCTTGTTTACCCCTTTCACCATGTGGCATGGTATATACCCATTTCTAGTGCACAAAAACTACTCATGACACTTATATCCCACTCAAAGGCCTACAAATAACAGCTCCAAAGGACTCATGTGTTAGTGTGAGGACTTCTTCAAGGATCCTAAGGTTGAGAAGATTCAACAATATCTAAAGGTGTTTTTTTCCTTCTTCGACCATGTTTAAGACCTTTTGGACCATACTTAGTGCACAAAAGCTCCTAATGAACCCATATCCAACTTTGATGCCAAAGGCCCCTCGAGAGGGTTTTTGTTGTGATTTGCAAGTGTTGTTCAAGGTGATTAAGCATGAGAAGTGGCATTTATGTCCTAAGGCCCATGTGTTTTCCTCCCTTAACTATATAACTAGAGATCTAGAAGGTTCATTTAGGGTTTAAGCCTCTTGTCAACCTTCCCAAACTATGTTTAGACCTTGAAGACCATTTCTAGTGCAAAACAATTACTCATGGCACCTATATCCCACTTGGATGTTAAAGAATCCCAACCATGGCCTCCATAATGACTCATGGTGTGTTGTTTGAGAAACAATCTCATTTAGTGATCCAGGTGGATATTGGTTGCCACCTGCCTATTCCACTTGGACCCACACCATTGTTTCTTTCAGTTTTTCAGTTTCCTTAATTGTAGCACAATTTACTATTTTTAGCAGTTTTTCAGGTCCTGCACTTCCGAAGCCGTTTTGAGGCCCTAAACGATGTTTTTTTAGCATCAATGCTCCGACGAATATGAGTATGTTCCGGACTTGATATTTGTTTTCATCGTTATATTCCTCGAATAGATATTTCTAACGATGTATCATGTGTGTCAAATGGAGATAGTATGCCAAAGTTACGACCTCAGGAAATTGATGTACCAATTTACCCCGACGGGGCCCATATTTTGGCGTTTCATCTCCTAGGGTTAGGTTTTTGGATGTTTAGGGTTTTCCATTATTTCTCAATAATATATAGGCCTTCGAGCCTCATTGTAACACATAATTTAGAGGTCGGTAGCCACCACATATCTTCTTAGAGATAAGCTACCAGCACTCGAGCTATTTTATTTCCATTCTGTCTGTAAGCATATTTCAGTCATTTGTTGTTAATGAAATGAAGTTTTACTTCCGCTGCATCTCTGCGTTTATGTGTATTTATGTATTTCATTATGTTCCTGCATAAATCTGGATCAGTGGTATCAGAGTAGTCTGCTCTTTCTCGATCCTTCTTTGCATGTCCCCAACGAGGTCGGGGTATAAGGAGTTAGGGCTTGATCTAGTTGAACCATTGCAAGATCAGCGTTGCAAACCCCGACGTCTGCCCATGGAGGAAGAGAAGAAATATGAGGGAGCAGGATATCCTATCAAATTATTTCTCGAGGAGGCCCTCGAGAAACAAAGGAACGTGATGATGGACAAATTTGCCCAGATCTTTCAACAGCTTCCCACTAGTAGCGCATCTACATCCAACAACCACTCTAGAGGTGCCACTCCTTTTAAGGTACAAGTAAACTTTGACATTCCCATATTTGAGGTCCAAATAGATGTAGATGTCATAGATATATGGTTGAATCTGTTAGAATGATATTTCTTGGTTCATGAATTTTCCGATCGAAAAAGGATTTTTTTTGCACTCTTTAAAGTAGCCCCCCATGTCAAGGATTGGTGGGAAACCTACTAGGAGAAATAGAGTGAGGGGGAACCCTCTCTATTCTCGGTCGCACCCACTTGGAATTCTTTCTGAGACGCCATCAAGGAACAATATTATCCCATAGGGAGCTATGAGAACAAATACATACAATGGACTACGTTATGGTAGCAAAGGGACCAAGATGTGCATGAGCTGACGAATCTGTTTCATACCCTACGCACAAAATTGGGTATCAAAAATTCGGAGAAACATTTGGTGTTAAAGTACCGCAGTTGTCTTCATAGATACATTCAGGAGGAAATGGAGTTCCTCGACATCTCCTCGCTTGGTGCGACATACCGGTATGTTGCCAAGATTGAGCAGAAGTTCAAACAGAAGAAGCAAGACTTTGGGTCTGCAAATCAGAAACAAGGTAAAGGTACCCCCAAATCGTCGAATAAAGGACCAAGCCAAGGCAGGGCAGACCAAGACAACCCGCCAAAGTCGCAATCCAAGAACAACACCAGGAAACCAAAAAAGGACACAGGGAAGTGTTATAAGTTCCATAAGAGCTCCACTCACAACACAAGTGAGTGTTGGGCCAAGCAGTCACTGGTAGCCGAGTTGAAGGCTTCTAAATCGGATGTAGGCTCTGACTATGAATCAGAACTTGATAAGGGGAATGACAGGGGGAAGCATATTATCGATGCGGATCCCAACGCCACCATTTCCACCACGAATATCCAGAAGAAGGAACCAGAAGATCCAGAGGAGGCGGAGCGCCTCTTCCATTCCCAGATGTGGGTAAAGGGTTCCCCATTGCAGTTCATTGTCGACAGCGGGAGCCAGAAGAACCTCATCTCGGTAGGGGTCATGAAATGGTTGGGATTGCCGACCACAACACACCCACAACCATACACCATCAGGTGGCTGCACCAAGGACGGGACCTCTGCGTCAGCCAACACTGTCCCCTTCCCTACAACATCAAGCCCTTCACGGATGAGGTATTATGTGACATTGCTCCTCTTTATGTTTCTGATGTATTATTAGGCCAACCATACTTGTGGAAGCGACATGTTGTGTATGAGTCCAGGCCTCGTGCTGTTATTATTACTTTGGGAAATAAGTTGTACAGGATACCGGAAATAGCACCGCCTATGGCCATCTCTTTGGTTACTGCAAAACATTGCAGTAAGCTAATTGAGAAAACCAGGAAATTTGTTTTCCTAATGATCCACCCTCAGGGAAAGAAGAATACTGTGTCCATGACCTCCAGATAGGGCCCCTCTGAATGACAACAACAAATGGATAAGGTCATGGAGGAGTACAAGGACATCTTCACCTCCCCCGCAGGGGTGCCTCTACACTGTCAGGTCAAGCACCCCATCGATTTGACCCCAGATGCGTCGCTTCCCAATGGACCAATCTATCAATGCTTTGTTCTGGAGAATTACCAAATCAAGAGGCAGATTCAAGAGTTGTTGCAGAAAGGTCACATCCGATTGAGTTCATCGCCCTATGGGAGCCCGATCGTGTTGGTGCAGAAGAAGGATGGGACTTGGAGACTCTGCATTGACTATCGGGCACTAAACAAGATCACTGTCTAGAATAGGTACCTAATCCCACGGATTGATGACCTTCTGGACCAACTCAAGGGGAGAAATATTTCAGCAAGATCGACTTGAAGTCTGGGTATCACCAGGTACCAATCGAACCCTATGATGTGTGGAATACTTCCTTCAAATCCAAGGAGGGCCTTTTCGAATAGCTGGTCATGCCTTTCGAGTTGACGAATGCCCCTACAACCTTCATGAGACTAATGGATGACATCTTGTGACCATTCACCAACTCATTTGTAGTGGTGTACTTGGATGAAATTCTGATCTTCAGCCAGACTTAGGAAGAGCACCTCCACCACATCCGACAGGTCCTCCAAACATTGCAGAAACACAAGTTGCGTGCCAATTTGGAGAAGTGCACTTTTGGCATGACCTAGGTTTAGTATCTAGGATACATTATTGATGAGCGGGGGGTTCATGTGGATCTAGCCAAGATCCAAGTCATTCGGGATTGGCCAGCCCCAACCACCCTAACAGAGCTCCACATCTTTTTGGGTCTTTCCAATTTCTACCACAGGTTCGTGTTGGGATTCTCTCATATCACTTGGCCCTTGAGTCAAGTCACCAAGGGAGGAGCAAAAGAAAAATTATTTTGGCCTGAATCTCAATAGAAGGCATTCGAAGATTTGAAGCATCGCCTCTGCTCTGCACGAGTGCTCACATTACCAGACTTGCAACAACCATTTGAGATCAAGACAGATTCCTCCGACTATGCTATTGGGGCAGACCTTACTCAACATGGGCATCCAGTGGTATATCACAACGAGACACTTTCTGACATAGTCTGGAAGTATCCCACTTATGACAAAGAGATGTATTCCATTGTGTAGGCTTGTCGACAATGGAAGCATTAAATTTTGGGAAAGGAAACAGTCATCCACACAGACCACCGACCCTTGCAATTCATACAGACACAAGGGAAGTTGCAGAACGATCACCATCAGAAGTGGTCCACATACCTGCAACAGTTTCATTTGAACATTAAGTACAAGAATGCACCAATAATGTTGCAGGCTGCCTCATCCCACCACCTATCATGGCGCTAACCACGGTGTTGAACTCTTGTGGGAACGAGACTTCTGATTGGCGGATTCTCTATAAAAGTGATCCAAAATTTGGACACACATACAATACTCTCTTGGAGGGTAAGCAAGTTCCTAATTTTCACCTCTAGGATTCCCTACTATGTCACCTGGGACACCTTTGTGTTCCTTCAAGAAAGCATGCCAAGATGATTTAGGAGGTGCACTAAAGTCAGGTCGTTGGGCATTTCAGGGTCGAGAAAACTGTGGCAGTACTGCAAAAGTATTTATATTAGCCAAACCTTCGATAGGATGTCGAGAAGTACATCAAGTCCTGCACTGCTTGTGCCATTTCCAAACCGACCATCAAGAAGCAAGGCCTCTATACTCTGCTGCCTACCCCTAGTCGACCTTGGGAATCCATCTCCATGGATTACATGTCAGACCTTCCTTCTACTAAGCATGGAAATGACTATTTTTTTGTGGTCGTCGACAGATTCTCAAAGATGTCCATTATGATGGCCTGCAAGAAGAATATCACGACATAAGCCACTGCTAAACTCTTCTTTGAACGAGTGTGGGTACACTTTGGGATCCCACAGTCTATCATCTCAAATCGGGACAGTAGATTCCTCAGTACATTTTGGTCCAACCTCTGGTCAATGTTGGACACCAAGCTCACCAAGTCCACATCTTTCCATCCGCAAATTGATGGCCAGATAGAGGTCGTCAACCAGATGATTGTACACATTCTGCGCATGTACAACTCAAATCATCCACGCACATGGGATGAGAGCCTCCTTTATGTACAACACAACTATAACCAGGCTCTCCATAGCTCAACCAGCCACAACCCCTTTCAAGTGGGCTTGGAATTCCAGCCACTATGTCCTATTGACGTAGCCATACCATTTGCGGCTACTCAGGCACATTCAACCCATGTCTAGTCTGAGGCTGACAAGGCAAACAACTTCATTGAGTGCATTCAACACATCCTCCAATAGGTTCATGACATATTGGACAGATCCAATGCTAAGTACAAGCAACAACATGATCAATATTAGGTGCCACACAACTTCCAGGTGGGCGACAAAGTGTGGCTACATTTGCAAAATGAGCACCTCGCTGGATCCTACTGCAAGATTATGGACACAACCAGGCTCTCCACAACTGATCGGATTATGGACACACAGATCAAGGACACCTGCCAGCAGAGGATCCAGCTATATCGAGTTGTCAAAGTAGGCCAACTCCTTCACCAAGGCTAGTGGCTCACCAAGGACCAAGTTCAGCAAAAGTTTCCTCATCTCATGGAGGAACTCAACACAATGGGGACCATTGCTTCCTATGGGGGGAGGAATGATTCAGGTGGATATTGGTGGCCACCCGCCTATTCCACTTGGACCCACACCATTTTTTCTTTCAGTTTTTCAGTTTCCTTAATTGTAGCACAATTTACTATTTTTAGCAGTTTTTCGGGTCCTGCACTTCCAAAGCCGTTTTGAGGCCCTAAACGACGTTTTTTTTGCATCAATGCTCCGACGAATATTTGTTTGTTTCAGAATCAATATTCAGTATCAGAAGTGTATTCCTCAGATAGATCTTTCTAATGATTTATCATGTGCGTCAAATAGATATAGTATGCCAAAGTTACGACCCTAAGAAATTGATGTACCAATTTACCCCGATGGGGCCCATATTCTGAAGTTTCATCTCCTAGGGTTAGGTTTTTAGATGTTTAGGGTTTTCCATTGTTTCTCAATAATATATAGGCCTTCTAGCCTCATTGTAACATGGATTTCAGAGGCCAGTAGCCGCCACATATCTTCTCAGAGATAATCTACCAGTGCTCGGGCTATTTTATTTCCATTCTGTCTGTAAGCATATTTCATTCATTTGTTGTTAATGAAATGAAGTTTTACTTCCATTGCATCTCTGCGTTTATGTGTATTTCAGTATTTCATTGTGTTTCTGCATAAATCCAGATCATTTAGGGAATATGTTGTGGTTTAATAATGGTACTTGTATCATATAGTAGGCTAGAGATAATGTACAAGGGTCTCCTTTGGTCATTCAAGGATGCATTCAAAATTATGGTTGTAGAAGATTTATGGGTAGTAAGTGTTGTATATGGAAATTGAGACCAAAAAGTGTCATTTATGGAATAAGGCCTATAATTCACCTCTTGTGACCTTGGTTGTACCTCTAGACACATTCTTGGTGCAAAACTAATGTAGTAATGGTGGCCATAACACCCTTGGAAGATATTTTTAAACAATAGAGTTCAGATGTAGAGGTTCAAGGACTCGTCCATGGTGCTTGATCCTAAGAAGCAAGGTCTAGGGTCAAAGGATCTTATTTCCCTTCCTTGACTATGGTCATGGACCCAAGATCCATCCACGATGTCCAAGAATGGATAATGATGCCCATATGCAACTTGGATGTTAAGGATTCCCTAAAGAGGGATCATGTCATGGTTTCTAGGTGTTGTTCATGGTTCTCTCTCTCAAGAAGGTTATATAAGGATTAAGACTGTTGTGTCTCAACTAACCGTTCTTATACCTTAACACTCATTTCTACTGCACAAAACCTGTTCATTTTTTATGTATCCCACTCAAATCCTAAAGGACACATAGTCCACTTCTACTTGTTGATAGCTTTCCAATGACTATGATTGAGCATGGGATCAAAAGTTATGGCCTCTTGAAATTATCATACATTTTCCATCTAAAATCTAGTCCACGTCCACATGGCACCCATATGGATCTTATCCCCCTGTACCATCTCACGTAGCTCCACCTAGCGCAGACTTGTTAGGACACGTAGACAACCGACCACAACCTGGAGGGGTTACATGCCTCACTAGGCACTGGGATTCTAAATATCTCATGCACTTACACTACCTAAGACCTTTCAATGGTCGATTATTCGATGGATTGGTCACCAGGACCTATCCCAACTGGGAAAACACCTCTACTAGCACCTAAATCTACCAAAATTCACACTCCACCGATCACTTTACCCCATTGCCCCCTAGGTTAGTTCATAAACACTCACCCTTCAATACCCGATCCAGTGATCTAGTTGGAGCCAAGGACATGTGGTCTTGACATGGCACACCACTCGGCATGACACCTCGTACCCTAATTGGACACTAAGATTATGTGAAACAATGACATGACTTGACACGCGGATACAAATATCATATAAAAAATCCAACCTCCGTAAATGTGCATATACAAAATCCATCTTTCGTAAATGCACATTTATAGAAGTCGTATATATATTTAATTTTTTTGTAGTGATTGTGACAAAAAACATGGATGGTTGGATTGTGCTTGATAAAAACGTATATAGTTCATCTTTGTATTTACAATTTACATTTTTTCATTGAATTCTATTAAATCAATAAATCAATTATGCTAACTTAGACAACATTAAGGAAATCAACATTGGATGGCTAGTTCACATTTCAAGTAATATTGTACATTGAGAAAATCAACATTGGTTGGCTAGTTATAGTTGGCATGTAAATTTTGTTAAGAGCCAACGTGTCATGTGTACATCTTATCTCTTACTTTAATGTGTGTTCGTAGAGAATATGCAGTGTAAAAGTGTAGATATAAATATTTGTGTTAAAATTTTAAATTGGGTTTTACTAAAAATAGCTAAGTTCTTATTAACTTCGGAGCTCTGGGAGTTTGTAACTCTAGGATGTCACAACTTCACAATTGCCAAAACCCTCGAATGTTAGAGTCGTGATGTGACGTGGGCCATAGATCTAAGATGCCTGGGAACTATCCTAACCGTTAGATCTACATCGTAGTTAGCCCAACATTGACCGCTTCGGGAGAGCAAAGGTGTTACAACCCTAAAACCTCTGAATGTCAGAGTTGCAAAGTGTTGTGAGCCGTTGATCTGGGGAGTCCGTTGGGGACCGTTCTTGACTGTCAGATCAACCATGGTAGGGTTTCGCGTATGGTACTTCGGCAAAGACTCACTTCGGGGGAACGGAGTTGTTGTAGAACTAAAAACTTTGAATGTCAAATTTATGAGTTAACGAGGGACATGGATTTGTAGGAGTTTCGGGGTCTCTCGAGACCGTTAGATCTAGGCGGTAGTTAGCCTGACGCTGACCACTTTAGGAGCAAGGAGGAAGCCACACCACATATCCCCTTAACACAAATGTGGCAAGAGCCAACTAACTCATTAATATGATATTAACAACAACACCTATAGAACTTAAAATTCTGATGATCAATGAGGATAAATTAGTGAATAAGACTATATACCTTCATTTTCAAGGAAGCCTATTTTATCCCCTTTATTTCTGCAATAAATGCATAGGAAATTAAGCATGAAAATTTGAGGAACCCATGAAATCATTGGTATTAATTATTTAGCTGAGTCACAGAATTCGCATAACATGCTTAGTTACTAGGGAAACAAACATCACCATTCCTACAATCCTAGATTTGAAGGTGTTTTAGAAATATTGAATAAGTACCTAGTAGTCTTGTTTCCTTTGAATTTGGTATTTTCACCCTCCCACGAACCTACCTGCACAAAGACCAGAGGAAAGCGAAAGCATTTTCATTGTCCCTTAACCAGATTTGGGATTTTACAGATTAAAATCTTCTCATAGAAGTCTTCTTATATGCTTGCTTTCAGATATGACATTCTCTATGGTGCCCAATCTAACACTATTGTTGTTTAAAGGTGTGTTGAATATTCAGATCCAGATGAAGTACCAGGTTGGAGGAATAGAATATCAATTAATTTGTGGCACCCTATGGATTATTTCGTCTTTATCCCTTCATAATCCTATGGCCATTGGAGACGATGGTAATAGATTCTCTGCATTGGGGCGCTTATTTTGACACAAAAATTAATATTTATAGCGCTTCATTGAGTCGTGATAAATGGGAGTCACATTTTGTGTTTCCATACTTCAGATCAGGAAATCATAGCTGTAGAGGAACATTACAACACCAAAACCGTCATAAGAATCCTCCTTGTTTCTACTGCACACTGTTGAAAGAAGGGTTAGACTAGAAACATATAATTAATCTTACATGCACTCACAGATCTGTGACCTCATTAAACATGTGTGACCTCACGTCTCTTCGACCAGATCCTTGTACCTCACGTCCTGTCAGGAGTTCACGGTGGTTTTTGTTATGCCAGAGTAAAGGCGGTTTTTGTTATGCCGGAGTAATGATCGCCGGTTATCCTTTTCATGTTTGAGGGTTGGCATTCCTATAGAATCTATGACCATTACATCCATTCAGCATGGAGTACATGAATGGATAATGCTTGCCGGAAGACAACCTAAACGGAAGCGGAGGTGGCTGGAGCGTGGACGTCAAGGGGGTTGCGGAGGTATGGTCATGGTCCATGCCGGCATGAATGGGAAGCCTGCTGACAGAGTCTTTTAAAGACTCTGTAACAGGCTGGATATTGCTCGTCTTCAAAAAAAAATAGTTTGATGGATAAGGTTCTTGAGAAATTTTAAATTAATAAAAATAAAAAAAATATTGCAATATGGTTTTAATTAATTTTGCTGGGACAATTTTTAAATCAATTTACAAAGTGATTTCGAAAAATGTGTTCATGTAAGAGATCGAATACAAATATTTAGATCTCAACTTCTAAGAAAAATGTGTTGACGTGAGAGATCCGAATTTTTTATCCCAACTTCTTCTAAGTTATATGGGGAATAGGAGATAATTGCTATAAATTTAAATAAAATAAAAAATAAGTAGTATTAATTTTTTAGTGAAATTAGTATTAATTTTTTTAGTGGAAGATACAGTAAATGTAGTAGTTTAATTGTTTCAAGTTTTTTTTATTTTATGTTTTTATCAATTTTGATAAATTTGATGAGAAATTGATGAAATTTCAAGTTTAAATGGTTTGATTCTAGATAATTTAAGTATCCTAAAAGTGATTGAGTTTGAATAATTTAAGTATTTTAAAAACTTTCAGTAAATTGAATTTATTTTTGTATTTGAAAATACAATTTAAATAACATAAAATTGCAATTTCATATAAGTTTTTGTATTCCAAAATACAATTTAAATAATATAAAATTGCAATTTCATATAAATATTTGTGTTCGAAAATACAATTTAAATAACATAAAATTGCAATTTCACATAAATTTATGTAGTTAAATTCTAATGAAAAATACCAAAACTTAAAATATTTAAAGAATGGGCATTGAAATTCCAAACCTACTGTTACCAACAACTTTGCACTCATAACCAATGCCCCAGAGTTGGTAAAAAACCCATTCTTCATTCGCAAGAGAGAGAGAGAGAGAGAGAGAGAGAGAGAGAGAGAGAGA
>JASDQU010241123.1:97436-111523 GCA_032191745.1 Picea mariana | reverse complement strand
CAATAATGAGAAATAAGAAATGAACAATCACACACATACATAGTGCACCAGTGTTTTACATGGAAACTCAAATCAGGAGAAAACCACAAAATGTTTTTTCTTATATGTCTTGAAGAATTACATTCATTGGAAGCACCAACTTCCTTTGTTTTCTAGTTGCAACTAGAAGGAGGCTCCAACCCCCTAGTTTCTCAGGCTACAACTTGAGGGAAGTTCCAACTCCCCAATTCTCTGGATACAACCAGAAGGAGGCTACAACCCCCTATGTTCTCCGGCTACAAACGGAAGGTGGTTACAACCACATGTCCTTGTCCTGTCTAACTGCCCTGAAGTAGAAGTAGAATGATAGAACCATTGTCACACTATCACTGTGATATATACCGTTGTAAACCTGTACCAATAAACCTAAACCATGCATCAACCATGCATCAACCTATACCTCAACTTGTAATCAACCTGTACCATAAACAAGTGCATCAACCATGCACCAACCTGTACCAAACAATCTGTAATCAACCTATACCATAAACAAGTGCAACCAACCATATACCAAGCATGTATCAATCATGTGTCAACTACTCATCAATTATGACTCATCAATATGTACCAACATCATCAACTATACACCTCATGTATGTGCCAACTCATCAACTACTTGTCTCAACCATGTACCCAACTTATACTTCAACCAAAAGCCCTCATCAATTTCATCATCCAAATATGATTTATAATCTGTAATAGACCTGGTGTATATGATCACATACTTGCAAACCTTCCTTAACTTTAAACAACAAGAGACTAAGATTTACATCAAACTTTTCTTTAGTCTCACATGACTAGTTTTGGATTAGTCAACAACCCTAACTTGAAATAATCATAACTTTGTACCTGTAATGAATAAAGATTTGGAATTGATATACAATGTTATTCAATGTGTTTTATGCAATTCCTCCTGGTGTCACTACCTGAAACCTCTCAGAAAAGTAGTTATAGCAAAAATGGCATACCTTTCTGAATTATGGCTTATTCTAGAGAGTGACCTTGTAGAGCGTGACTCGCACGAAATATTTGTTGAATTGATCTGAAACTTAGAAAACATCATCAAAAGAATTTATCCCTCCTTGAATTTCGACCTTCTTTTCTTCACCTTCCCTCAAAAATTCGGCTTAGATATCCTTTGGTTACCTCAGACACCTATAGGTATTCAATATGTTCAAGTGTGTCTAAAATGAGAGAGCCTTGCCTTTTATTTATACTATCCAAGTAGCTTCCTTAAAAACATTTTCTAGGTCAATTTGTCCACTTTCCTTATTTTAGGGTTAACCCACTTCTAATTTATCCATTAAATTTATTATTTAAATAATTTATTTTGTATTCACTTTGAATTATAATACACTCATCAATTCACTTTATTATTTAACTTCTAAAATCTCTTAAACCACTTTGACTACTTTGACCTTTTGGGGCTTCTAGATGACATAAGAGGATCCTCCAACTTTGTAAGACCATAACTCTCAAACCACGAGGAGTTACGTGACATTCCACATACCACTAGAAATGAAATGAAATGTACCATCCATATAGAATAGTACTACCTGCAAATATATCAAAACTCATACCATTATGCATAAAAAAAACTTGGGTCTATTACCCAAACCTGGGTTCTCCAACTTCTCATGGCCATAACTCTCTAACCATGAGGAGTTATGTGACATTACACATACCACCGAAAATGGCATGACAAGCACTATCCATATNGACCTTCATCTCATTATTCCACAAATAAGCATGGGTTCTCTAACCATACTTCTAGGATAACTCAATCCACAAAGCATCTTCTCGTGAGGGATTTCACCATAAGGGGACCACTTTGGATTTCATCCATTTCTACTTATTATCAACCATGACAAAACAATAATGAGTCATATTTACATCAAACAATCTTGGGTCCATTACCCAAACTTTGTGCTACGGGGATTTATTCAAGGGTTGACATCAATGACAACCAACCTTAATCAAGAATCTCTCCCTTTGGCATTGATGGAAACACTCTGATGCAATACTAAAATCATATCACTCATGCTCCCCTTGAAACCATGCCTCTGTCCTTTTCATATGATAAATTGGCTCCCCCTGGAACCATGCCTTTGTCCTCTGCATCTGATAAATCTCTCCCTCTTTGTCATCAATGGCAAAGGTATCTTTCCATTAGGGGTTTCTCCCCTTGACTGAATTGTCTTCTTATGGTGCTTCCTCATGTACATCTAAGACATATAAGATAAGCATTCAAAAGCATTCATTTTAGAGTAGAAATAACTCTGAGTCTCTAGCGAAGATACTCAAAGGCTTCCCGCGGAAGTGGTTTTGTAAAGATGTCTGCCACTTGTTCTTTTGTGCTCGCATACTCAACTCTGATGTTATTTTCTGCAACTTGTTCCCGTAAAAAGTGATACTTGATTGGAATGTGCTTCATCTTGGAGTGCATCACCAGACTCTTTGAGATATTGATGGCGCTTGTATTATCACAATAGATTGGAATGGGCTCATCATACTCAACCTGTATATCTGTCAGAGTTTTTTTCATCCAAAGAACCTATGTACAACATGATGTTGTTGTAATGTACTCTGCCTCGGCTGTAGATAAGGATACTGATGATTGTTTCTTGCTTAGCTATGATACTAAACACTCACCCAAGTAGAATGTTGTTCCACTGGTGCTTCGTTGGTCATCAATACAACCTACCCAATCTGCATCTGTGTAGGCAATAAGTGATAGATCCTTTCCTTTTGGATACCATAATCCAAACTCTTTTGTTCCTTTGAGATACCTGAAAATNAGTAGGCTACCAATCATTGACTTGTATTTCCTATGATCTGTAGACTTCTAATCACCATCTTTGCTCAACTTGCAACTAGTTTGCATGGGAGTGATAACTGGTTTGAAATCTTCCATACCAAACCTTTTTAGCATTTGTCTGGTATACTTGGTTTGAGAAATAAAAATTTCTTGGTTGCTTTGGCATATCTGAAGTACTAGAAAGAAGGATAGTTCTCCAAGTAACAACATTTCAAATACATTCTACATATCTTTTGCAAATTTCTGGCTTAACCTGTCATCATCACTACCAAAAATAATATCATCAACATAAACTTCAATTAATAAAATATTACATTGACTTACCTTGATGTAGAAGTTGTTGTCTACACTTCCTTTTCTAAACCCTATGTATTGCAGATACTTATCCAGTCTAGAGTACCATGCTCTAGGAGCCTGTTTTAGGCCATACAAGGCCTTCTTTAATTTACACACATAATCTGCATTTTCTGACAATTGAAATCCTTCTGGTTGTTCAATGTAGACTTCTTCTTCAAGTTCCCCATTCAGAAAAGTTGATTTTACATCCATTTGATACATTTTAATATTTTTGGAGCATGCATAAGCTAAAATCAAACGGATTGTTTCCATTTTGGCAACTGGGGAAAATGTCTCTTCAAAGTCAATTCCTTCAACCTGTGCATATTCTTTACATACCAATCTAGCTTTGTTCCTTGTAACATGTCCATCTTCATTCAATTTATTCCCAAAGACCCACTTTGTGTCAATCACATTCTTATTCTTTGGTCTTGGAACCAGTTCCCAAGTGTCATTTTTCTCTATTTGATCAAATTATTCATCCATGGCCTTATTCCAAGGTTCATCCTTGTTGGCTTCCTCAAAATAGTTTGGTTCAATTGTAGATAACAGTGCTAGGTGTGTTTGTTCTGGTGAACGGATTCCTCTTCTAGTCTCAAATCCTGCATCTTTGTTTCCGATAATATGATATGAAGGATGATTCTTGTGTACTCATTCACTGGGTGTCTTTGGAGACACTTGTTGAACTTTCTCTTTTGCTTGTGTCAGATTCTCTTAATCTTCCTCTTCTACTTCATTTTCATCTTCTGCTTCTTCTTCTTAGGGTTGTTTCATTGATTCATCTTCTTCCTTTTATTTTGGCCTACCTGTTTCATCAATTGTTACATTGATGCTTTCCACAAATTTGTTCAATCTTAGATTGTAACACTTGTATGATTTCCTTGTACTTGAGTAACCGACAAGTACTCCTTTGTCCACATGAGAGTCAAACTTTCCCATTCCACAATCTTCTCTTTTGATATAGCATTTGCTTCCAAAAAATCTAAAGTGATTTACATTTGCTGGTCTTCCTTTCCATAGTTCGTAAGGAGTTTTGTTAGTGTTGTTTCCGAGCATTACTCTATTTTGAATGTGAACTGTTGTATGCATTTCCTATGTCCAAAAAATGTCGGTCAATTTCAAATCCATNTCAATGATTGTTGCAGTAGTCCATAAATTCCTTTGAGGTGAACTCTCCTCCATTATCAGATCTCAATCATTTTATTTTTGAATCCATTTCATTTTCAACCATTTCCTTGTCGATATTGAAGTTTTCAAAAGCTTCTGACTTATTCTTGAAAAATAAAACTGTAATCATTCGTGTGTAATCATCAACTAATAACATGAAGTATTTCTCACCTTTTAATCCCTTTGTTTTAGTTGGTCCAATTAGATCAGTATGCACAATTTCCAGTGTTCTTGTCATTGAATATTCCTTTGATTTAAACCTGGTCTTTGTTTTCTTTCCTTGCTGACAATGCTTGCATAAAGTGTTGGTTGGTTTCGTGATCTGGGGAATTTCTTGGACTACTTCTCTTTTGCTGACTTTGACAAGGTTATCAAAATGTATGTGCCCCATTCTTCTGTGCCATATACAACTTTCATCTTCTTTTCCTAGACAACACTTTTCATTTCCAATTTCACTTAACACATATATGTTTCTTGAAGTTCTTGGAGCTGTAGTGACCAATTTCCCTAAACCTTCTTTTCTTTTCTCACACTTTTGTGAATCGAAAGTAAATTTATGACCTTGGTCACACATTTGACTCACACTTAGAAGATTATGTTTCATATCTTCTACTAGTAGAACATTTTCTGCCTTTTCATTCTTGTTCCCAATTCAGACTGTGCCTTTTCCAAAGATCTTGGTTAAATCATCATTTCCAAAGGAGACTGATCCATCTCTTTCCTTTCGTAATGTAAGAAAATTGTCTGTATCACCTGTCATGTGTTTTGAAAATCCATTGTCAACATACCAACCACAATTCTTCTACTTAGCTATTAAAGAAATTATGCATTCTTCATTGCTATATTGATCTTGCTTTCTTATCCATGTCGTTTTCTGAGGCTCCTGTATGTGATTGTTGTTATTCTATTGAGGTTCTTTAGGAAGGAATTTCATTCTGCAATCTTTGGCCACGTGTCCAAAATTGTTACATTTGTAACATTCCACTTCAGTTCTCAAAGATTCAAACCTGTTGTAACTTCTTCTCTGTGCTTCACTAGGTCTTCTTGACTAACCTCTTTGTGTATGACTCTCAAAGTTTTTATTGTTTCTATTGTTAGCTCTGTAATTCACAACTTTATGTCCAAAATCATTACATGCATAACATAAACCAAAAAATATAGTTTGATACCTGGGAGTTGAAGATATTCTAAAAGGATGTGCTCTTATGAATCCTTCTTCTTCTTGAAGCCCATCTATATTTTTTTTATTCTGAAATATGAATCTTCTTGGTGGAGGAGTGTCCTTGTAATCTTCCTTGTATATCTTCCTATCCCCTTTGATTGTTTCTGCATAACTTTTTGGATATGTTTCTTTCTCTGTTGTTTTGGATCTTGATCCCTTTTCTGTCTGATTTTATTCAAGTTCGGACTTGTCAAAATGAGATTTTTTACTACTAATAATGTCATCTAGAACTTTTGAGCTATTCTGCATATTTTTCTTTTGAATATCCTTTATTAGTGTGACAATCTCTGCTTCCAAGTTTCCAATGATTCTGTCCTTTTCTTCTAGCTTTTCTTTGAGTGCTTCATCAATTCTTTTATCTTCTTCTATTTGAACCTTCAATTTTGTGATCATTTGTTCTAGTTCTCGAGTATACTTTTTCTTGTCTAGTTCTGCTTGTAGTTTCTTTTTTTTCTTCTTTTCTCTTTTGATAACTTCTATGGAACAGATTAATTCTTCTCAGTAGTCAACTTATGTTTCTTCAATTTCTTCTTCGACTTATTCATTTTCTTCTTCGGATTCTTCATATTCTTCTTCAAATTCTTCTTTGTTAGAGTCTTTTACTACCATGAATAGAACTCTTCCTGTCTCACTGTCACTGACTTCATCTTCATCTGATGATGAGATGTCTTATTTGATGCATAAGATTTTCTTGAAAACTTTCTTTGTAGTTATTTTGTCTTTATATGTGTGTTTTCCTTTTGAGTAACCTTCATCATTTCTCTTTTTCTTATGAGGACATTTGTTAGCAAAATGACCAATACCATCACAATTAAAACAAATTAAAGGAAACTTACCTCTATACTTACCATCAGTTCCCTTGTTCAGTCTTTTGATGAAGTTGGCCACTTCTTCATCATCTTCTGAGACGTCACTGCTGCTGCTATATTCTTCTAGTTCCTTTTTCTTTTTCTTTGATCTTTTGGATGCTTTGAAGGCTACTTCTTTTACATCCGGATTTTCTTGTTCAGTTCTCATTTCATATGCTGTGAATATTCCATGCAGTTCGTCCATGCTTATTGAGTTTAGATCTGATCTTTCTTCTAGTGTTGATATCTTAGGGTTAAATCTCATAGGAAGGGATCTTAGTACCTTTTGAACAATTATAGATTCTTCGTTTTCTTCTCCCAATCCTATGATTGCATTCACTGTTTCATCGACTCGTAAGAATTAGGCTGCAATATTCTCATCTTCCTTCATTTTTAGTTATTCGAAATGACCTCTGTAAGTTTGAAGCTTTGCTTCTTTGAATTTTGTATCTCCTTCATAAATATTTTGAAGCTTGTCCCAAATCTCTTTAACGGATTTACCATGTGCAACTTTGGTGAATACCGTATCACTAAGACCATTCAAAAGTGCATTTTTGGCTTTGGAATTATTCTCACCGAGTTTCACTGCTTTGCCATTTGTTGGTGGAACTGCTGGTGCTGTGTATCCATCTACAATTGATTGCCAAACTTGAAATCCCTGTGCCTGTATATATGTCTTCATCCTTATGCTCCAAAAAATGTACTTTTGTCCATCAAATTGTGGTATTCCATTTTTATACAAGTTGGTACTCTCCATGATCTACCTTTCAGTGATTAAACTTGTTTCGGAGGGAACCTGCTATGATACCAATTGTTGGATTACTGAGAGGGGGGATGAATCAATAATAGCGTAATTATAATCTTTTTTCTTCAAATAATCCAAGTGTTATATCAATGTAGAATTATTATCCAATAATGAGAAATAAGAAATGAACTATCAAGCACATACACAGTACACCAGTGTTTTACGTGGAAACCCAAATCGGGAAAACCACATAATTATTTTTCTTATATGTCTTGAAGAATCACATTCATTGGAAGCACCAACTTTGAACAATCCTTTAAGTTCAGATTTGTACTAAATCCTTTAAACAATCCCCTCCATAAATTTGAAGTAAACTTTGTATCTCTGTCTAAGACAATTGTCTTAGGTATCCCATGCAACCTAGAAATCTCCCTCGTGTAGACTTATGAATATTAGTTGTTGTATGAGTCATTTTTATAGGAACAAAATGAGAAACCTTTATCAATTTATCAACCACTACCATGATTGAATCATGTTGTCTTGTTTTCCTAGGCAATTTAGTTATAAAATCAATGGTTACCACTTCCCACTTCTTCTCTGGAATCGGTAATGGTTGTAGCAAACCCATTGGGTGCCTATGCTCAACCTTCACTCACTGGAATTCCATACATCTGGCAATGTAATCAACAACATCGTTTTTCATTCCTAATAAAAAGAATTGGCTTCTACTAAGTGCATCAACAACTTTATTTTCTTTTCCTTTGATATTCTTGATGTCAAAATCGTATTCACTTAAAAATTCCAGCCATCTCGTTTACCAGGCGTTCAAAGTTGGTTGTTCTAAAATATATTTCAGACCAATGTGGTATGTTCTTAATTCAAATATCTTTCCTATGAGATAATACCTCCACATATTTAAAGCGTGAACAATGGCAGCAAGTTCCAAGTCATGTGTGGTATAGTTCCTCTCATGCTCTTTAAGCTTTCTAGACTTATAACCAATGACATGTCCATTTTGAGTTAGGACTCCACCAAGTCCTTCCTTACATGCATCTGTACATACCACAAAACTTTCATTTGTGTTAGTAATCTTTAAAAGAGGTGCACTAGTAAGTAATTCTTTCAACAGATTAAAGTTCTATTCACATTCTGTTGTCCATTCAAATTTAATTCCCTTTTTTTTCAAAGAAGTGATGGGATGATAAATCTTAGAGAACCCTACTATAAATATTTTGTAGTAACCAACTAATCCCATAAAATATCTTACTTCTGAACCATTCTTGGGTGTCGACCATCCTCTAATGGCTTCAATATTCTCTGGATCTATTGATATACCTTGTTCTGAAACATCTCTTTAGTTGTAAGGCTGAAAACTCCCTTATAGAGATGCGTCTTGGAACTCCTTTCATAGTGCTATGTTTTCCTTCTTCATCAAAACATGTAAATGTCTTGGTATGACAATCTAGGAAAGAATGATGTTTGTCCAACCAATCCATTCCAATTAGAATATCATAAGATCCCAACGGTATAATATTTAGATCAACATTAGTATTCACACCATTAAGACTTATGGAATAGTCTTTGACCATATCATGGATTCTCCTTTTGGTTCTAGTGGATAGTTGAACCAAACTTGATTTTTCAAGCTTACTTTTCTCCAAATGTAATCTATCCACTATTTTAGGATCAATGTAACAATGACTTGCTCCTGAATCAATTAAAATAGAAATAGGTTAATTAATAATCTTACCTTGCACCTCAATCATATTGGATTGGTACTCTTCTTGTCGATCATCTAAGGCTGCATAAATTCTTCCCATGTGTCCTATTGTTGTATCCTCTTGGATGTTTTGCATGGTCTTCACTATGTACTTTCTATGAGGAAAATCCTTGTATAGGTGATCTTTTTTGCATCCCCAACATTGGATTAGTGGTCTTCCCATTTTTCCCAAGGAGTCTTCTTTCTTGGATTCATCCTTAGCATACTGGTCGGGCTAATTTTTATTTGGGTTATTTCTATTGAAAGGAGGTTTGAATCCTTTTTTTCTCTGATCAGACTTCTCCTTCTTTTTATCCTTCCAATATTTTTTCATGGATTCTCTTCCCTTGCCTTGATCATACATGTACTTATCCTTCCTAATGGTCTTACTCAAGGTCCTAGGTTTCTCATATTGAATCTTATCTTTATAAAATGATTGCAGTCCACTCAAAAACCTTTGTACTTTCACCTTCTCATATTTTATAAATCGTGCGTACTTTAGCAACCCCATGAACTTTGTTTGATACTCTACCATGGTCATGCTTCCCAACCTAAGTTCAAATAACTCTTTCATTTTCTTGTTATAGAAGTGCTCTGAAAGGTACTCATTCTGAAAATATTTCTTGAACTGCTTCCAAGTGATCGTAGTATGATTAATGTGCTCAACTTGCTTCAATTGATCCCACCATATAGCATCTTTCCCATGTAAATGGTATGTGTAAATTCTGGCTTCTAGGTTTGATGAGTAGTTATGGAATTGAAAATACCTCCCAAGTCCAAGAAACCATGCCTCAACATCATTTTCCCTTTCTCTTTCACCATCAAAGGATGGTGGCTTAAGATTCCTTGGGTCTCCTTGCAAACTGTCCAATTCATGTCTTCTTTGGTTCCTAACAGGAGACACCTCTGGATTACTCATGGAATCTTGATATGCATAAAATTTCCTTGTTGAGTAAGGAGGTGAGTGATTTCTATGAGTTTTTATCACTTCTTGAATAACCAGTTCTTATGCGGTCATCCCTTCTTTCATTACATCTTCCCTCTTCCTCCTGCTTTGAGTTTGATCCATTCTTTTTTTGCCTCTACAACTGATTTAATATTTGAATCACTTGAGCATTTATTTGATTTTGTTCTCTTATCAGTCTCTCATTTTATGCTTTGTAACTCTGCACTTCTATTTTCAAGCTTCACATAGTCTCTATCAGTGTTTATTGCTCCCTTGTGGCCTAGTGTCCGTTAGATTTTGTATCTGCATTACCAACACTCATATTCTGACCTTTGGCCACTTTATCATGGCTAGAATATCTCTCTCCTTCTTCCATTTCTTTAATATGCATTATAATACTAAACTGATGTGTTTACACCCCCCTAATTCTACAAAATGTGCAAGAAACCATTTTGTTAGAATTATGCATATTATAATTTTTTTTCCCAAAAAATGCTACAAGTCTTTTTTCTTGTCAATTCATGAAGAATATATTATCATTCTCCATATTATAAGAATTCCATGTTATTCTCCTCTGAATCATCTTTCTAATGACTATAATCTTGCCCTAATTTAATATCTGAGATGAAATTTATGGCTTCCCCAAAAAGATCACTTTCAACCCCTTTTCTTTTGTTTTGCAATAGGTTCTTGTCAAAAAATTCCACATCTCCTTTAGTTGATATAGAATTCAAATTCTACACAGGTGCTTACTTGAAACCACTTTCCATGTGACCATGGCTCGAAACCACATGCTTATTCACTCTTTAGCTCTATCCTCTATATTCTTCTTCACATGTACTTTCTCGAACATAATGTATAAGGGTTTGGTTACTTCCATATCCTTTTACCTTATCGTGAGACCGACGTTGGGACCAAGTCCTCCGGACTTAGGCCTTTGGTTATTATCCCTTTTCAAACTCCAACTTCTTCTAGAGTTAAACTTCACCGAAACCCTTCCAATAACTCCACTAGCACATCAGATGGTTGAGATTTAATCTCTTGTTAGCTGGGCGATCCCAACTCATCTAGAGGCTTCAACGAGATCAACAGTCATGACTTAATTGGACGTTGAGATAGATGACCTTAATTAATTGAGGACTTTGGCACTCCGGGACTCTATAACATTACAAATCCCAAGTTGCTCAACTCCCTCGGAGTGATGCTCGTCGAATCTCTTACCTTATCCTTCCACTAACGATCCAATGACCATGACTTAATCAAGCATCAGGATGGATGGTTCCTATTCATTTCGGGACTTCATTGCTCTGGGACTACGAGAAATTTCAACTATCGAGTCGTTCCACTTCCTTGGAGTGATAACTGTCAAAGTGCTTACGCCATCCTTCCACTGCTTGATCTAAATATTGAGAAAGGTCCCGAAGGAATATTAGATTGATGGTTTGCATGAATTTACAAATTCGATCTTCGACACTTTCATTGGTAGAGATGTTGGACACCCCCGGAGGCCATACTCCTGAAGATGACATGGCATGTTGATGTCACCTTTGGTGACATGGACCAATGGCATGTGTGCCATGTTTCACTCAAAAATGAATAGGTTGGGACCCAAAAGGTATTGAATCCGGATGACATGTGTACAAACATGGCACCCCTGCCTTATCTTTTTTACTATTATCTCTCCTAATCTCTCTCTCTTCCATGACATGTGTACCCACATTACATGTACCATCTATACTAGGAGATATGGCCATGGCCTTACTCTCACACACCAAACTGTTAACTCCCTCAATACCTCAACGATCATAGTTATTGAGCTTTCCATCCACGCACTCACCTTGGAGTTGGTGCTCATGGGTGGTTGGATGTTCAATAACACATGTAACTCCATTAAAAATATAATAAAACCCCATCTGGGTTATTGTAACATGATGTTACATTGAAGAAGTCATCAAGATAATTTGTAACATGATGTTACATAGTCATGGAGATAATTTGTTGTAATGTGCTTCCTATGATCTTAAGAGAAGTATGTGAGGTGGAAATTTTGTTGATGGTATAGTTAAATGGTTTTAAAGAAGAAGCGTTTGTGATAGGCGATCCATATCATGCATGTCATGTTAATCTTTTTTTAAATGAATTAGGTTGTCCTAATTATTGGATGCATACTTTTGTATTTTTTTAATTAATTATAAATAAAATATATTTAAAAAATAATTAATTACAATATAAATATTGTAACTTTTATACTGCAAAGGGGGTTTAGTGAATAGAAATTTATAAAAAAAAATAAAAATCTTCCCTTGCTTGTTGGATATTCTTCTTTCTCTCACAATAACCGACGTTATTTTTTATCTTATATTTCATTGTTCTCCACTACAAAATTATGGTAGACACTGGTTGTCTCCTTCCCCCAAGAGAATTTCATCATCATGGAAATGTTGTTTTAAATGTATTTAATACTAACATAAATATACATAATTGTAATAAAAAAACATTACTTTGAGATCATCAAAAATACATTTTAGATTTCACACATATCAATTATAATGTTTTTTTATTATGGATTTTAATGCTTTGCCTAATGCTCTGATATTTGAAGATATGATAATAAGAAAATATTTATAGGAGTTAGCTATGTATATAAAAATAGATTAGCAATTGAATCACTATTAGTTTGAGGGTTGACCATAAATTTTGTGTTCCCTCCAAAGTTTTACATATCCAATTTTTTTTTCTTAAATATTAAAATATATATTTATTTGTTCAGTGATTGGTGGTCAATTTCACCTCTTATTATGAGGTCGGCAGTGGTGTAATCATGTTTGCAACATCATTCTCTTTGGGTCATTGTGTAATCATTTTCTCAACCTATCATCATGGGGCCGGCGACGGTGTAGTCATGTTTTCTGACCATTCCATACTGCTTGCACTAATTGTTGGAAATCTTGATTCGGTGAGGGAACAAAGAAAAGGTATTGGCGGGCTCTACCAACCCTTCTTATTCAAGGAGGCAGATGTAATAGTTCAGGAAATAATGTGTTAATGAGATAAGACAAACCTCCTCTACATTGGAGAGTCAAACGTCGATGAGTTGAGCCACTTAAAGTAAGGTAAGGTCTTGAAAGGAAAAATATTCTTGTGTCAATTGTTTGCCTAAGAATCTTCTTATTTTCTCCCAGAAAAGGGTGGTGGGAGGGAGGCAACCAATGACTATATTTTAGTTATAATTTTCTCTAAAGAAAATAGGGCCGATGCATTACCAAGTCAAAAATTTGTCTTTTGTGATGCCATAATTGAGTGGTTAAGAAGCTCAGGATTTGAGGGGAAGAAAGAAAAGGGGCGGTCCCAATATCCTTTTGTTGGTTTAGTCTCATTTCTCAAACCCTCCAATCACCACTATGAGAGAATGTTTGCCTAGCCCATGGCGAAGGAGCAGGTTGAAGTGTCAAAAGGACCAGATCCCACGTCGTTGGAAATCACTTGGGAAATTGTTTTATAATCATTGGGTGCCTCACACACTCATACCGCAAAGGGTGACATAAAATTGGTAGCTTCATTTCCAGATCGAGATACAGATGCACGTGGTGCTGGTAGAGACCATATGTGAAAAATATTTTTCTCATGTGCTCTTGTCTTATGACTTGCTAGTTCAATTTGGAAGGAGTTTGAAACAATCTTCGAAAAATACAAGTTACTAACATTTTATCTCCTGGTCACAGGCGAATTTAGAGCTTCTCAAATACAACTGCGCACACCAGAAACACAGAGAGAGGTTATTCCTCCCTCACAAGATCGATAAGGCCCAAGTCAAAGATTGAAACTTTTCAACATCGAGGCACAGGTCCTGAAGAAAAATTCCTATAAAGTAGTATCCTCCTCTGACTTGACATGACTTGCCTTGCTAGTGCTTCTTTTGAGAGGGCATATTAGATAAATGTACAACATCCTATGTCAGGATAGCTAATTCAAATCTAAGTACAAAACCCTATTTCTTTGGAACATAGTTCATTCCTAGAAAATAAAATACTTAGTGAATCATGCTTCGTTTATTAAGAGTCTCTAGCCAGAAACCCTATAAGCATAAGTGACCTAAGCTATGCGTGATTAACCAAATTTATGTGTAAGTGACCTTAACGCCATAAAACCTAGCGCACTGAAAATAAATGAAATTATATTATCACTCCTATTTGTTGCTAATAGCATA
>JASDQU010241123.1:64518-75504 GCA_032191745.1 Picea mariana | reverse complement strand
GAGAGAGAGAGAGAGAGAGAGAGAGAATATATGGGGGTCATCCTTTGTTCATATGTCTTCCTTAATTCTTCTTTTCACCACTCTATTATCCCTTAGGTGTACCTCCAAAATATATTATTTCATGATGCTAGATTCATCAAAACCAAGTCTCGTATATCCAACCTACCTATATCATAGGTTGCTCAAACTGTGTTGCAATTAACTAAGTGGATTTTTTTGTATTAGCTTTTTCTCATTGCCATGAAAATCTTTCTATTTCTTTCCCTATAACCTACATCACGCCAACTAGTGTCGTAAGGGATAAGCTGAAATAAATTTGATGGGTTGATAGAACCACCTTGATGATGATAAGATTTCCCAATAGGTTGAGCCATTTCACTGCCCAGTTGGTCATTTTAATTTTAATGTGAAATTAATGTCCAATCTACTACTCTAAAGTGGGTGAATTTTATTGGTATTCTAAGCCATTTTAATCTCTTCCCATTATATTGTAGAGATAATTCAAGATCCCTTGAAATTTGAAACAATGATGGGAGAGTCAATTCAACCCATAAATACTTCTCTTATCCTTGTTGAATTTCTCCCTCAAAACAGGAATATTAATTTCGAGACTTTTTTTTTTGAACCTCTAGATGATGATAAGGGAATTCACACCTAATAATAAGGTATCATTTGGAAATTGGGAATGAATCACGGATTTTATTCCTTTTGATCCCTGGAATATTCCCTTTGAGTCTTTCTTCCTTAATCTTCCTTCCAATTGTTTATTCCATTCAAATGTATAACAAAGAGGAGAGAGGGGATCCCTATCTTATTTCCCACATGCCTTGGAAATATGAAGATAACCACCCCCTTCATCGGTGGATAACTCCTTCGCATGCTTACACAGTATTGAATCCATCCAACGAACTACTTGACAAATCCAATTTTTTTAAACACAACAAATGGGAAATGTTGATGGAACATATAAAATAAATTTTCATACAATTTTTTATCGCCATCCATTTGTTTTTTTTTATCCCATTGGAGTGGATGACTTCCTACAAAAGGATGGAATTAACAATACTTTTCCATTGATTTACCAAAACTTCTTGTTTCTATGATATTAGGTATGGTATAAGTTAACTTAGCGTATTTTATATGATTTTCATCAATATATTTTATGAGGCAATGCATAAGGATATTGGGAAATATCTAGAAAATGCTGTTGGATTGTTTTATTTAAGAATTAAAGATAAAAATGAGGTATTTATTCCTCCCCAACTTTATATTTTTCCTTAGCACTATTCAAAATACAATAGAGATCACATTTTAATATTCCTAAACAATATCAATAGAAATGGATCGAAAATCCTCCAACCCTAGATCTTTGTATGGATCAAGCTTCCATATTATGTTGATTACCTCTTCCTCCTCAATCTTGTGCACTAAAGTTATGTTCTCTTCTTCTAGGATGGCTTGCAGTAGATCATGGATGGAAAAATATGAGGCCACCACCCATTCTAAATATAGGATCTTAAAGTGTTAATGAGTTTCCATTAAGATATCATTGAATTGAGACATCTTTCTTCCATCTTCCATCTCAATTTCTTGGACATGATTGTGGAATTATCTGGGTCTCATTTGTTTGTGGAATAAGTTAGTATTCCTGTATCCTTCATTAAACCATAAATCCTATAATTCAATCTCCAATTATCTTCTTTGTTCCTAAATATATGGTGGACATTTCATGCTATTTTTTTTCTTTACCAATAGATCTACAATGATCTTTGTGACTTCCATAATAGTTTGAAGGTTGGCTAGAATTTGATGAACCTATCTGATTTATGAAGGAGAGGGGATGAGTTTAACCTAGGATTTTAATTTGTGTTTGATCCACCTAATTTTGGATTCCAACAAAAAGGAAGATGAGACTTTGACTAGGCATCTCCATTCCTTAGTGACGATTTCTAGAGATGTGGGATATAGAAGATAAAGTATATTGAACTTAAATGAAAGAAAACCATAATTATCTTTCTTTTGAAAGAAAAGGAGAATGGGATCATGATCATAAGTAATCAATAGAATAATGGAAGTTGAGATTAGAATAAATCCAAGCATAAAAGATATTTGAACATGTCTAGTCTTTCTATGATGTGCACTAGACCTAGCCACCTATTGGTCCAAGTGAACCTCCCTTTCTTTGGCTTGGGTCTAAGTTAGAGATCCCATTCTGATATCAAATTATCGACTAATTCTCTCATTCTATCTCTAATGAATGATCCTTCCCATTTTTCTAATGGAGATAAAACCATATTCATATTTCTTAACAATTTCCTATTAGTTATTGTGATAGATCCCTTAAATGATCTCAATGTTGCATAACATTTTTTTTTCCCTATAGTGAACTATAAAATATATATTGAAAATACGTATGTTGTTTCATGGATTTATTGACAAATAGAGTAAAATGTGAATGATGTGATGTATAGGTCTATGGAACCTCTATCACTCTTTCATCCCAAACCATGTAGATTCTGCAAAGGCTCGTCTTACACCTATACCTATTTTTGCACTTCTACTATCAATTTTTTCATAACATGTTATTCCAAATTTGTTTCGTGGAAGATAATTATGTGTGTGTTTTTAACTCAAGTTATATCTCTCATGGATTTTTTCTTCTTTTCATCTCCCATTGCCTTGAAATTCCAAGACAACACATCCATTTATTTATTGATGGGGTTTTGGTACTAGTGCCAAAGGAAATCTATAGAGTTATATGAGAGCCTAAGAGCTTGTCTTTATTGATGGCTTATTCTCACTTTTCTTTGTTCATTTTGTGAGCACAATTATTTTGAAATCCACCATTCTCATCTTCCTCTTCTTCCTATTGGATGTGTTCCTTCATTCTTGTTATGATACCATACAATTGTTGTATTTTTTGGGGGGTAGGCTAATCCTATAATTGGATCCCTGGAAGGGTTTCATGGTGGTGACTCTTGGGTAGAAGAGGGATCCAATACTAGGGGTGTGGGTTCCTAAAATTCCAATCATGGGATTGGAGGGATAGTAAGAGGTATAGAGGGAGGAGCCATAGTAGATAGATATGTGACTACTAGAGGAGGGGGTTTAGGAGGATCTAGTAAGAAAATAACTATGAAATGGTTGGGATTTGTGACAAAATTGCATTTTGGGGGAATATATTTATGAGAGGGTAGGTTTTTGTTTAGAAAGGGTTTTTTTTCTTGCTACTAGTTCTCTTTATTCTCTTGGGGATATGTGTGTTGGGAGGGGTTATTGTTGTAGTATTTGGAAAAATGACCATAGTCGTGGAAATATATTAGTTTTGTGGGTTGCTGTCAAAGGTTAGAATTGTTTAAATTATGATTTTATTCCAATAACTTTTTGGTGGTTGAATTTAGATTGGTATTGATTTCTAGTATTATAATTATGTTTTTTCCATATTTGGTACTTGTTTGAGTTCAAATTGAATCTGGTTTAAATATCCCATTTATATGTAAACTAAGCGTATTACTTTGTTATCATTATTAATAGATTTTTTTTTTGGTTCTTGAAGTTTATCCTTATACGTTTATTTGAAAAACCTCTATTTTTCTTATGAACATAGAAGTGTAAATATTATAAAAAAAAAATTAATAATAAAATAACTACATATTTCATTTCACGCAAAAAAAGGTAACCAAGGATTAAAGCTAGAAGGAAATACCAATCCACAGTTATTACTTGGGACACATATCTTTGTCAATGTGATGTAAGGACATTTTCTTGGTGTATAAGCAAAGTGGTAATACAATCTTGTAAGGAGTAAATTTCTAGTAGGATATTGTTTGGGAGCATGCCAAATAATCAATAAGAGTTGATACTAATGAGGATACCGTTTGATTGGTAAGAATATTAATTATGATGTAACTACCCATGCTCTTGTGTATGGATGTTAATTATTATTGTGTGTTATGTTAGGTGATAATACTATTACCCATCTTCGATTATGTCTTTATGTCCTTTAATATTTCTTGTATTAGATATTTTAGTGAGCATCTAATGATCATTCTTTGATCTCCGTAACATATCACATGAATTGATTTTTTTTTCTTCTTAATAATGACACACTATTAAGTTTCATGTTCATTTTTATCCTCTCTTATTTTGTCATGAGAATTGTATTTTGGGCATATACTCTTGTTATTTTTTGTTCAGAGTATTCAATACCTCCAAAAGGAAATCTCCAAAGATACAAGTTGTCAATTCAAATTAAGCTCTATAGGGAAAGAGATGTTAAAGAGAAGGTGCATGTTTCCTTCGAATATGTAAAAAAAAAAAGGTTGTATATTTGACGTAGTTTGTAACATTGTGCATTATACAAATACACAACTATGTTAAGAATGATTGAGAACATAAAAATAAATATATAAAAGATACGCGTCACCTTCTTAAAGTTAAATGGATCATGGTAGCTCATAAGGTGATTTTTTTTATTATAACTTTGTTTCATAATTAAATTCCTTATCTCATGTTTAGATTTTTTTTCTCTGTCATTGTCCAACCACCAAGGGTTTATAATTATTGAGTGCCTCATAGTATTGTTATGCATAGATATTACTAGAATATTTGTCAAACAAAACCTTTTTCCAGTAAATCTAAGGTTGGAGGTAAGAAGTTCTTGTTTTCGTATTGATTCGTCAAACAAAACCTTTTTCTAGTAAATCTAAGGTTGGAGGTAAGAAGTTCTTGTAGTTCTTGTTTTCATATTGATTCGTTAATTGTATTAGTTACCTCAATAAACATATTTTGATAATGGATTTTTGAATTTTTTTTTTTTTTAAGTATTGGTTGATTCAAGATTGGTAAATATGATTTTGCTATCTAATTGTAAAAAAAATAAAAAAAATAAAATTGTTAATTCATTTAATAACAAATTGATATAGATTTACTCTAGATAAATCAATTTCAATTTTAGAAAATCTTCATCAATAAAATGACTTTAACTAAGTTTTATTGATTTATTCAATAAAAGGGAATTTAATTAATACACTGATTAATACATAAGCTAGTAGATAGAATTGTTCTTAGACCTCTAATGCATTTCAACATATGCTTCATCTACTTTGACTTGCAAAGTTTATTCAATATAAGAATGAGCTATCATACTTTGAGATAGTTTCATTCTCTTTTTTGTTCAATCTTTGGAGGCTATCACCATATCAAAGAACTCATTCAAAACATTGTACAAACATCAACGGTCAACTTTAGTTCCGAATATAATACTAGACTTCTGAATCAACTCCAAAATACCAACATCCAAGCTTCCCAATCTAACCATCAATGCAAAATTTATAATTTTGGTAATGACTATTTAACTCCCCATTAGAAATGCCAATTATTTGAATTTTTGTGTCCCGTGACCATTTGAATTCCCACTCTTTGTATTTCAAACTCTAGCTTGACCAAATGGTTGGGTCATTGGGCTATTAACATTCCTTTCTTGAATCACATCATTCTCCATTAGCAATATTCACATCACATTATTTCTAGTGAGTGTGCTATATAGACGAAGATTGGGTTCCATGCTCATAGGTGTGATTGCATTCACTTCCTTTGATGGAAAGGGTGCTATCTTAAGGTAGCATAAGTTTCTTTGAGAATTGTGGGTGCCCTTTTATTAAACATGTGCAAGAAACGCTTCCTTAGAATTGGTGCAATTAATTCTTCATGGAAAGGGTGAGATCCTTCATGGAAAAATTCACAAGTTACATAGTTTAAGTAGATGCAAGTATTCTCATTGAAATTTATATGAATATTCTTGATCCCCAACATTGCAACCTATGCTTATGTCAACTAACATGATTGCCCATTGCTTAAATAAATGAGGCCTTACTAACTGAATATAGTGTCACCATACTCACTTAAACAACTACGATTTAAAATCATTAATTTCGTTTCTCACTTATCATTTTGAATTCTTTAATAACTATCCTTTGAGCCCAATGTGTGAGATTTCTTATTCCCTGTGTGTATTTTGAATATTCACTTGCAAGATTAAATCCACCTCTATCTCTAGAGGAAAATTTGCTGTGACATCCTCCACTAATGGAAGTAATTTCCTTCCTACTCTTCATCTATCATAGATGGTTCAAAGAGGCACATATTTTCCACATTTACTACAAAAGACATCTAGATATATGGCGATAGAGTTAGTTGAAAGGCATTGTTGATTACTTGTTCAAAAATATTGAAAGAACCATACTTAAATGGCTTCAAGCTCTTGATTTCTCCTTGAAATATTTTCTTTCTAAAATACAACCATGGTCAAAATAAAAATTGAAACTTATAATCTATCCAATGTGAATTAATGGAAAAGCTTATACTTCACCTAACTTCATTTCAATTTCTCTTGTACCCAGTGATGAATCTGCTTAAATTTATCAATGATCCTGCTTGCTCTTCTTGCCTCCTCATGCTTATCTCGTGTTTTTTCTTCTTGCATCTCATAAACAACATATAAAGGTGATGGTGGAAAGTAATCAATACAAGATTCAAAGAGGGATTTTTGGGTGGAAGAATGTACTTACCTATTATAAGCATGCAATATGTAAACCAATTCAAATTGTTATAACTAGCACAAAGAAGAAGAAAATTAATGTTTATAAAATAAGAGTGAACTCTCACAAGTTGTGGAGGATCAATATCATTTTGTCTTCAAATTTCCCATGTACTCTTACATTAAATCTCAATTTAAAAAAATTGTTACAATATTGATCTTTCTAACTTTTTAACTCATGAAAACCATAAAAATTTAGAAAAGCTTCTTTTCAATTGTTTTTTAAAATAAAAATAAAATTTGTTATCTTTTTTTTTCCTTAAAATTTAATAAATCAAAATTAAACTCCATAAACATTAGAAATCATCATAAACGTAAAATAAAATTTTAAAACAAATTCTAATAATAAGAAAGAAATGAACATTAACATGCCAACATTGTCTCCTTACACCAACCTTTGAAATATTAATTCAAATGATGAGACATTTGGAATATGTACAACTCTTTGTTTCAAATATTTTGAGGGTGGTTCAATATTTTGGAAGTTTTGAGTTTTAGCATTGAAATTAAGTGTTGGAATACAAAAAAAATAAATATTTAAAATAATTATAGTTGATAATTTAAAATAAAATAAAATATTTTTGGAAGTTTTGAGTTTAAATAAAATAAGTATTTAAAATAATTATAGTTGATAATTTAAAATAAAATAAAATATTTTGGAAGTTTTAAGTTTTAGAATTAAAATTAAGGATTGAAATAAAATAAAATAAGTATTTAAAATAATTATAGTTGACAATTTAAAATAAAATAAAATAAATATTTAAAATGATTATAGTTGACAATTTAAAAATAAGATGGAGGAGGAATTAGGCGGTTTCCCTTGTTTTATGCTATAGTAAAGCGTTCACCTGAATAAGTAGGTGGACACATGTATTAAGTAGGTGAACCTCCATCTAAACCTTTAGAAACCCTACAAATTCAACCTTATACGTCAGTTTTTTTAGAACCCCACACTTCTCACACATTATTCCACAAACACACATTATTTCAACTATAACCTACCACTTTCATTACAGAAATAAAGTAACAATAACCTACCACTTTTATTATAAAAATAAAGTAACTAATGATGAAGAAAATTATTCCATCAATTATGACATCTTAAATTAAAATGATTTGTTTTGTTTTATTATATTATTTTAGAATGATTTGTTTTGTTTTATTATATTATTTTTTCTAAGTAATTTCAAAATAAAATGTTTAATTTTTTTTATAAATAAATAAATAAATTATAAAATTAAATACATTTTAATGTTTTGAAAATATCATCTTATTTTAAAATAAAATTATTTATTATATTATAAATAAATTATAAATTATAAAATTAAATATATTTTGATGATGATGATGATTAACGTCCACTAAAAATTAATTGGTTTATTAGACTTTAAGAGGGTAAGTGATTATTTGTAATTCTTTAGAATTTTGTTTCCGTGCTAAAAAAACATTAAGAAAAGCTTTCCAAGATCACCATACTTTTGTTGAGTTAAGAGGTTAGGAAGGTTGGTAGTGTGATCAATATTTTGAAAATGAGATTTAATATGGGTATAGGTTGGACAATCTAAGAGAAAGTGCTTTTCATCTTCAACCTTCTTAGTGTCACAAAGGTGACACACTCTTTCATCCCATGGCGTTTTAGGAATTGACCAACGCTCAATTTCACTATGGAGCTCGTGAGAATTTGTTCTTATCTTAGCAATGCTTATTTTTTTCTTTACTCTTGGCAAAACAGATAGAAATTTTGATCTTCTAGATTAGGGTTGATTACATCTTTATAATACCTTAATTTCCTTTTTTCCTCTAACTCTTCATCACACCACATTTTTTCCTTAAATTTTGATTTGACATTCTTTTTAATAGTATCTTTATTCTACAAAATGGTTTCTTCCATGATTCCCCAATAGTTTAGCCAAGATCGAGCATCTTTATCCCATCCTCACTTGAGTCGATGGTGGTTATGACTTGATTTTGAAGCAATTTTAGGTAGCCTCTTGTCTTCCATGTTGTTTAACTTGTTCTTATACATTAGGTACCTAGTCATAGCGACGCTCTCAATGGGGGAGAGGCTTGTTTCTACGAGGAGGATGGGATAGGGCAGGGATGATTTTAAGGATGGAAATTTATTTTTAAATGTAGAAATCTTGGTGAATCTTACTAATATTTCATATGCCAACTATAAATGTTTGGCAATAATTTTGTAAAAATATTCAAATTTCTAAGGATTTTATATAGTTTTTATTAAATTTTGGTGATTTTTAAGGTAAAATAATTTTATCCTATAGAAATTGGGCGAATCATTTTTAAAATAGCGAATCTCGTTTTTGGAAAAGCCATGAAAAATTAGTCCATGAGTGAATATTAGCCCCTAAAATCATCCATGGGATAGGGCGTATTTCCTTTAATTTTGAGATTATAGGTTATAAAATTCTTTTGTATTTGCTCTATCTTTCTCCAGGATTCACGAGAGATACTACAACCCCAGACTTCACATCCATAAAGAATAACAAGTGTAACAAGAGTCTCAAAGAGGAGATTCTTCTTATCCCAACTCCAAAGATCAGTTGATTTACAATTGTTTCCAAGCCCATAATAAGCTTTTCATCCCCCAATAATCTTTTTCTCAATGCTATAATTCCAATTGAGCTTGTGGCGAATATCAATTCCAAAATATTTGTATGAAGTCACTTCCTCCAAGTTGTTGTTGTCATATACAAAGGTATCATAAGGGATCTTATTGGATTTAATAATTATGACCTTAGTCTTATCAGTATTAACAATCATACCCATAAAAGGATATTACTATGAAAAGATATTGATTACTTACACTAGATGGCACCAACACATGGATTATATTCTCTTCTCAAGTAAAAAAAATGTAACTATTCTCTTTATTAAAATAGATACAACTTGCCTTATTAAATTTAAATTATACTCACCAAATATTATCTCCATATGTTTTTTCTCTAAACGACTCGGTTATGATTTGCAAGTCACTCAATAATTTCATATTGGATATCACTTCTAAATTCCTAATCCATCTCATTCATACCCAATTTGCAATGTTAATGATTCCTATATATTTACTTACATGTATATATATACATATATACACTTAAAGCAAAAAAAAGTTAGTAGATTTTTTATATATATATATATATATATATATATATATATATATATATATACTCGACACTTTGACTATTACCAAAGCATAAAATAACAGTGGATCGAGTCCACATCCCTTTGTTAAAATAATTTAATCATTTATCAAACCCACAGTGTGAAATGAACCTTAATAATGTGATTTCTGATATTCCCATAGCTCTCGACCTTGACTTGAGATTTTTAGGTAATAGTTTAAATATTATGCAATGGTCACCTATGACCACTCGTACTCATCGTTGTCACTTGTTAAATTCTACCCACCAAGCATGGTGTTAATCTCCAGTTTAACCAACATTTATTCAGAGTTGTCATTAATGCAAGTTCAAGTTAACCAAGAGATAAGATTTTTTCCAGGTTTGACGCCATTACTCTTCTAGTTGTCTCATCTAACAATATTGTCGATCCTTGTCGATCGTAAAAGGGAGTTGAAAGGTCTTCACTTTCCGTCAGAGGTAGGAATAACTGCTCAAGCACTATAAATTCTCCATTTATGCCCCCCCCNACCTCCCGGTCATCTCCAAGCACTACCTCTACATCTCCACACTGAGTAAGGTCTGTCAAGTGCTCACGAACTGATGTCATATGGCGAGAGGCACCACTGTCAATATACCAAGTATCCGGAGTAGTGGTCCTCGATGATAGACACGCAATCAAGGAAAATGCATAAATGGAGAATTTATAATATAAATTATCCATTTATGTCCCCCCCTCCCACTATAGAGGGTGGGATGGGGGGGCATAAATGGAGAATTTATAATATAAATTATCCATTTATGCCCCCCCCTCCCACTATAGAGGGTGGGAGGGGGGGGCATAAATGGAGAATTTATAATATAAATTCTCCATTTATGCCGCCCCCTCCCACCCTCTCTCCATTTATTCCCCACCCTCCCACCCTCTATAGAGGGTGGGAGGGGGGGTCATAAATGGATAATTTATGCCCCCCCCTCCCACCCTCGGGCATTAATGGAGAATTTATATTATAAATTCTGCATTTATGCCCCCCCCTCCCACCCTCTATAGGGGGGGGGGCATAAATGGAGAATTTATAATATAAATTCTCCATTTATGCCCCCCCCTCCCAGCCTCTATAGAGGGTGGGAGGGAGGGGCATAAATAGAGAATTTATAATATAAATTATCCATTTATGTCCCCCCCTCCCACTATAGAGGGTGGGATGGGGGGGCATAAATGGATAATTTATATTATAAATTCTCCATTTA
>JASDQU010241123.1:45606-64468 GCA_032191745.1 Picea mariana | reverse complement strand
TGAAGCTCGTGAGAATTTGTTCTTATCTTGACAATGCTTATTTTTTTCTTTACACTTGACAAAATAGATATATAATTTTGATCTTCTAAATTAAGATTGATTACATTTTTATAATACCTTAATTTTTTTTTAATGTTTTGAAAATATCATCTTATTTTAAAATAAAATTATTTATTATATTATAAATAAATTATAAATTACTTTCCATATGTACATGTTCGAATCCCATGAGAGCCAGTGGTACTCCCTTGTGTACATGCGTTGTCAATTGTTTTAATACCATTTAAAAAGAAGATAATTAATTCCCTTGTGTACATGCGTTGTCAATTGTTTTAATACCATTTAAAAAGAAGATAATTAATGCCATCAAATTTGATTTATACTTATTTATAATTTTATTTTTTAAATAATAAAAATATATTTTAATTTAAAGTTAATATATATTTTTTAAATAATAAAAATATATTTTAATTTAAAATTAATAATTTTTTGGAATGTTTTTTCTTATTATTTAAATTTTCTTTTAATTTTAATAATAATTATTTTAATTACAATAATTTTTGAATCTTTTTATTTTCATATTTTCATTTTTAATAGAGTAATCATTTTTTTTTTAGATAAAATAAATTTTTATTATAATAAATTTTGAATGTTTTTATCTTTATTTTTAATATAGTTATCATTTAAATTTTTTCTTCAAATTTCATTATAATATTTTTAATAAAAATAAGATATCATATATTTATTTCAACATTTTTTAAATATTTAGTAAATTTTGAATCAAATTTAATATAAACACACTTTTATAAGGTAGCATGTTTTCTCTATTATTCTCCTCATCTCTACCCTCATATACCCTCATATATATATGAGGGTGAGGACTGGGTGAGAGGAATAATAGAGAAAACAAGGGTGAGGGAAATAAAAGAGAGTTTTATACTGTAGCATGTTTTTTCTATTATTCTTCCCATCCCCACCCTCCTGTACCCTCATATATATATGAGGGTAAGGGATTAGTGAGAAGAATAATAGAGAAAACAATGGTGAGAGGAATAATAGAGAAAACATATTATGTTTTCTATGAAAGTGGAGGTGAGAACAATAATAGAGAAAACAAGGGTGAGGGAATAATAGAGAAAACAAAGGTAAATGGAATAATAGAGAAAACATATTAATAGGAGTGGAGGGAATAATAGAGAAAATAAGGATGGGAGAAATACACTAACTCTTGATACTAGTAGTTGAAATTCATTAACATGAACACAAATTTTCAAAAAAAAAATTCCATCATAACAAAGAGAAGAAGAAACTAATTATGATAAAGACATTTATATATTATACAGAGATATAATTAATTCTATTAAAATGATCAAAACTATTTTATAAGTAATAAAAATTATTTATTGCTTTAAATTCAAGGTATGTTTAGATAGTGGTTCAAATAATTATCATGAATTTATGGATTTAATTTTTTTTTTCATCGAAAGGTATTTGCAAAGTGTAAATTTTGGGAGTTTAAATTCAAGGTATGTTTAGGTAGTGGTTCAAATAATGATTATGAATTTTAAATTAATATTTTTTTTTTTATTAAAAGGTATTTGCAAAGTGTAAATTTTTGGAGTTTCTATACTAATGAGTAAGTTTGATCCATGGATCCATAATTTTAATATTCAACCTTTGATAAACAAGTTAAAGAAAATTCTACACTATTTGATATAATTTCTTTCACTCACATCTATGAAGAACTGAATGTAGAAGTAAACACTTTATCTAAACCAGGATTACTACTTGACCTAGGTTATTTGTACTTGGAAGAACTAAATAATGGAGTCTCAATTGAGGCTAGGCATGATATTTCATTTATACCTTATTTTGCAATGTTGTGATTTATGTAGAGTGTTAAATTAGTTCTTCAATCATTATCATTATTTATGGATGATTGTGTCTATATCATTATAAACTTGTTGGTTCCTTTTGTACCAGTTGATACTCATAGGATTTGGTTGGGTTGAACTTTGTATCCATACATATATTTATGTCCTTATGTGGATATTTAATATATATTCATTTTGATGTAATATGCGTCTCTACACTTTAAGAATGTGCTCTTTAATCTTCTTTGAATATAAAATGTGATTTTTTTATTTATTTTTATTGATTTTCTTAAAAATTATTAACAAATATAGTTAAGACAAATTTCATCATTTATTTAATGATAATTAAATATGAAAGTGTATTTTGGACAAAAGGATGTTTCTTTTTTTTTCCAATGAGACATGCTTCATTCATAATAATCTCATATCAAGTGGGTAGCACCTTGGCGACCTTTAAGGAACAACATCACCAAAAATGGAATTACATATTTCTCTTGATGGTAGCAATGAGCAACTAAATAGTGCCTAGGGTGGACCATAGTTGTAGAGGGAAGCGATGCAGTTCATCTATCCCTTAAGAGCCAACATTCTAGCTTGAAGAGCTCTGTCAACTAAAACCCTAACATTTTGAGCTCTTTCGTGTGACCATGGATTCAACTTCTAGGGGGAGTTCCCTCTCCTCTCTTCCTTATATTTTGGAGATCGACATGTTCTAGGTGCTTGTCTCCTATTTGTTAAAATATGCAAGAAATCTTCTTCTCATTTTTAAAAATGGTTAGATGTGATTTTGGGCATTCTTGTTCCACCCTCCAACACTAAACAAATGGTACTCAAGCTCATGGATAAGGCTTTGGTTGGATATTTCAACAGCGTTTGGCCCTCTCCTAAGACTGGCACTCTAGATATATAAGAATTAGCTTGGTTGGATTAAAGGTAGGTTTTCCATACTTTTGTGGAAGAGGGTTTTATACCTTCTTATTTGAAACCAAAGAATATAGGGATTTAATATTTCAAAATGGGCCATTCTTATATGGAACCGAATCGATTTATTTGAATATATGGACACCATATTTCAATCCTAAAAATGATACTCCTTCTATAGTTCCATTATGGGTAAGGTTGCCTCACCTTCCCCTTCACTATTGGAATGATGATGTTTTGTGGAGTATTGGGAATATCCTTTGGAAATTTTATAGACAAAGTTGAACCTAGAGATGGAATGTTTGCCTATGCATTTATTTTTGTTTAAGTAGATCTAGAAAAGGGTTTACCAAAGGAAATATAGCTAATGTTGGATGAT
This sequence comes from Picea mariana, assembly GCA_032191745.1. NCBI lineage: Eukaryota > Viridiplantae > Streptophyta > Pinopsida > Pinales > Pinaceae > Picea > Picea mariana. The sequence goes on along the minus strand of JASDQU010241123.1, from coordinate 61,294 downwards.
TTGAAGCATACCCAACCCGTGGAGTACAAAAAAGTCCCTTTGAAATATAAACAGTGTCATGAATATGAGAATTTTACCAAAATTTGTTGAAAGAATTTAGTAAATGATCAAGAACCTCAAGAAACAGAGGACCAATGGTATCAAGTTTAAAATAAAAGGGGTAACAATAATAAAACTAGTACTATTTCATAGTCTAAGAAAGCTATATCATTCTCTATAGCTTCTCATCCACTGGAGAAAGAATAGATCCAGGAAAATTTTCTAATTCATGTTCATCCAATGACTAGGAAAATGGAAGGAAATGTATCACTTTGAAAGGATAAAAACGAGTGGTAGTGAGCCCTGACAAGAACATGTATGAATGTATTTATAATGAACAAGATATTCCCACCACATAAATAGTTGGAATCCCTATGTTTAATTCTATATCAACTGTAAGAATCCAAATAATGGAGGAAAACCTTGATTATGTCCCATCTCCAACTATGGAAAGAAACATTCTTAAACATGAGGAGAGTTATTTCCCCTCCCCGAATAAATATGTGTCTTTAGTAGGTGCTAATCCTAGCCATCAAAGTTATTTTCATGATGAGGAGGAAATGACTAATGAAGAGAAGGAGCATAAATTCATAGAGGGAAACCCTCACAAAAATATTGGTCAAAAATATCAAAAAGAAAAAAGAGAGGAAATAATAGAAAAAGAGATAGAGCTTGGCTAACATAAATCCATTTAAACCTTATTAAAAAGAGAGGAAATATTATAAAAAGAGATAGAGCTTGGCCAACATAAATCTATTGAAACCATAATGATTAAAATAGCCACAAAGAATCAGAGTGGCTAGATTCCACTTGTTGGTGGAATATCAAAACCCCCTAGTAAATGATGATCATTTTCTCCTAGAACTGTAGGGGATTGGGCCACGTGAAAAAATCATAATCATTAATGGATTTGGTTAAAAAAGAAAATCCTTAATTATCCTATTATGGGAGACGAAGCCAAAGGTTGAAGAAGCCTTAATCAAGTGGAAAAAACTTTCGAATAATTGTGAAGGATGGGTGATAAGTGGAATTATCACTATGTGGAATAGCTCTCTTTGGTATCTAACCCATTTTCAATAGACTATACATTGGTTACTCACAAGTCTTAAACATTTACAATCATGAGAGGTTCTCAATCTGGTAAATGTACACATGGTGATACTGTTTTCATAAAAAGTGGATTGTTGGGACTCTCTTATGGAATTACAAGGCACATATATCTGGGTTTGTGGCATTGCTGCTAGAGACTTCAATACATCCATAAAATAAAGATAAAATTAGGGGGGGTAGCATATTATGAGATCCTCTCAAATATAGAATGGAATATTTAATCTCCTTTTTGGATCTGGTGGATATTAATCCTATCCAAGAGAGGTACACTTGGACCAACATGTGACATGGCTTGGGGAATATAGCCATAAGGTTGGATAGAATATTGGTTCAAATCCCTTTTTTTGAAAGTGATTTCTTAGTTTCCTCCAAAATTATTCCTTCATCTACCTCGGACCACAAACCTATTCTCCTACATCTCAAGGAAATTCCATATTATGGACCCATCCCTTTTTTGGTTTAACCCTTTATGGCTTCAGAATAAGGATTCTATTGATATTATAACAAGTAAGTGGAGCACTTGAATTATTGTCTCACCTATCCATATTTGAGAGAAAAAGATAAAGACTACTAATAAAGCACTTGAAGAATGGGCCAAAAACTCCTTCATTTCTCTTGAAATAGAAATTCAAGAAAGCCAGGAGAAATTAGATAGAATTTGAGATAAACTAGAACAACAAGATGCCACACAAGTGCCATTTTTAGAATAAAAAGAGATAATTCAACAATACCAAAAAGACATTTGGGATGAAGAGAGGAAATGAAGACTTGAATCAAGACGTTTATGGCTGGAGGTAGGTGACAAGAAAATGGATTATTTTCATAAATAGGCTAGAACCAGGCTTTGGAGAAACAATGTTAAAATGATCTCTTCCCCCTTTGGGGAACTTCTCAAATCATTTGACAATATTAGATATTTTTCTTTCAATCATTTCAATTATCTATACATAGAACAAGATGGATTTGGGCTTAAATACATAGCTTCTATGTTGGAAAATATACCCACCATAATTTCTCGAGAGGAAAACAACTCTCTAATGTATAAGGTGTCAGAAGAGAAAATTAAAAAAGGCATTTGGGACCTAAACCTAGATAAGTATATTGAACATGATGTCTTTACTATTCTCTTTTATAGGGAATGTTGTACTACAATCAAATTCAAACTTATCGGGATGATTTAGCACATGTATAAATATTTTCGGATAGGTAGAGCAACAAAATCATCCTTCTTATATCCTATATAGAAAGAAGAGAACCCTTCCTCTTTTACTAGGTTTATACCTATATCCTTGTGCAATACTTCATATAAAATAATGACCAAAATTATAACAAATATACTTAAGAAGACATTTTCTAAAATAATCTTAGAAAACCAAAGGGGGTTGATGGAAAAGAGACAATGCGTGGATAACGTTATTCTGGTCCAGGAAGCAATCCATTCCAACATAAATAAAGGAGATAAAGGTATGATTTCCAAGATTGATATGGTTAATTCCTTTGATAAGGTTAATCCCTCCTTCCTCTTTGATATTCTTCGCATTTTTTATTTCAGTCCTAATTTATTCGTTGGATATCATCATTTTTTTTAATCATTGCATTTCTCCTCTTGAGTATGGGAGATATTTTTTATTTTCAGGGAAAATAAAGGGCTTAGGAAATGATGCACTTTATCCCCATTTATACATAATTATGGAATAATCACTTAGTAGGTTGTTAGAGAATGAGTGCAACATTGAAAATCTTTCAAGCATCCAAACCATCAGAGGTGTCGAAAGAATCAACCATTCCCAATTTTATGATGATACACTTCCTTTAGGAGGAAGATCTACCATCATTGCAAGAAGATTTAATAATTTTTTAAAATTGTTTACTCAAGCATCTAGAGGTTTGATTAACCATATCAAAATATAGATTTATTCTTAGAATGTGGGTCAAATTACACTTGTTTACCTTTCTAATATTTTTCAATTCCCATACGAAGATAAGTGATATTCTTTTAAATATTTGGGTATCCCCATTTTTTTTCTCTTCCTCTTCTAATATGTGGCATCATGTTTTATCCAAAATTAATACTAATTTGTTTTAGTGGGGATCACATTGGTTGAATCCTACAAGGTTCCTTTCACTCATCAAATCGGTACTATAAGCTTCACTAGTTTTTCAATTATTAGCTCTTTTGCTCCCTATCGATATAAAACAATAGATACTGTAGGATATCAAGAAGTTATTATGGTAGGGAGATAAAAAAATAGAAAGAGGTTTCATCTTTTGAAATGGTCTATAGTTAGATACCCTATGACCCATAGGGGGATGGACATCAAATATCTATCTCTAATCAATCTAGAAATGGGAGACAAGCTTATATGGTGTCTGGTAATAGGGAAATATGATTGGTGGAAGAAAGTAATAGTCAAAAAATATTTCTTAGCAACCAGAAAAAATATGTTTGGACATAAATATTTAGTCAAGTGAAGGCTCCCCCATATGGAAACTAATAAAGCCTCCATTCCAACTATTCATCCTAAACTATATTGTGTCCCTAGAAATGGGAAATAAATTGATTTGTGGAGGGATATCATTATGGGAAATAATCCCTTCATCCAATTCAAGAGCTCAATCCTTTGAAAGCTTGGCTATATTCTCATGGAAAAATTAATCTCCATGATATATACACATGGACTGATGATGGATGGTGGAATTGTTGGAACTTTGATATTTTCCCTCTAACACTTTCTCCCCTTGTCTAACATCTCTTTGGATATCTGAAAGGATGTTCTCCTAAGAAGTGAACCTTAGTTTATCAACATAGATGGGTAACAACATACTACTTAGTAAATGAGGGCTATGAAACTCAGTTGGTAGAAGTGACTCTTACCCCCAGATATTCCCTATGGAATAAGATCTAGGATCCAGATGGTATCCCTAAAATCATTATTTTTTGTTGGACTTTGGTTCTTGGAAAATTTTCAATTGGAGACAATTTGGATACAAGAAGGATCTAAGGCCCTTCCTGATGTGTTTGATGATTAAATAGTGTGGAAACTATCCGTCATTTATTTCTAGACTATCATTCACCTCTCATGTCTAGAAACAAGTAATCAAAGGATTTGAATATTGTAACACACCGAGAAAAACAAAACCGAAATGATTTTTTCTATACTCTGATCTGAATCGTACCCACCTCATGGGTACCTATAATTTCTCCCTCTTGGGATGTTTTTCATTTCTAATATCCATTAATTACATAAAGAAGCATGAAATGTACACATGCATTCATCAAGATTCATGCTAACTATAACTAGATAATAACATTCCATAAAAAATAATAACCAACAAACATGCATAGCATAAACACATAATATCTCAGAGATAATAAATAATACATAGTGGAAATAAATACAAAAAAGAGAAAACCATGACAAAGAGCACTCATCTTAAATAATTTCAATCACCAAATCACTGCAAACCAATGATGTTCCACCCAACCATAGATGTTGATGTTCCAAATCTCAACAATGGATCACCCCTCAATTAGTGCTATGAATCCACAAGGATGGGTTCCAGGGAGACACTCAACTTCCCTAAACGATTTGGCACTCAAGCTCTCACGGTTTATCACACAAAACAATCCAAAGTACACCAACCCTCTTCTCCCCAACCTACACCACCCAAAGACAGTGGACAACCTTCACTGTCACACAATCCCTCAGGATGTCCACTTCTTTCCAGGCCTCTAGTTCATTTTATCCAGAATATCCATGCTGGGACTCTTAGGACTCACAACTTTGAATAAAATTAATCACATACCAATGCATCTTAAAGATGCATGAATCAATGCATGGATGGAATATACCAATCATTTATACAACAAACAAACAATGGATTTCTTTCCAACAATTTGTTTTTATCGCCCCCCCGAGCCAAGATCAGAATGAATGGGAAAAATGAATGAGCAATGAGTCAATGGAGAGAGTGAGTAGAATGAAGAATGTGTGTGTGTATGGAACCCCACAAACAACCCAAAGATGGGTTTATATATTTACTTGTAAATCAATAATCTCATCGTCTTCCCCAAGAATCTCATGTAATCACTTCTCTCCATTAAATATATTATGGGTAAGAAAATATTTTTCCTCTTAATCCCCCCTCTTGTGGAATCATATCCCCCCGTAACTCTTTTCCTTGTCTGTCTAGTAACCAACGATCAAGTGTTACATTTTCTAGGCACTCCAGCCTCTTTTAATCAATTTAGCACTATGGCCTTCCATAAAAAAAAAATACATTATTTTCTTTGGAAACTCAAAACCGAGGTACTACATTCCCCTCCCCCTTATTTTGGCAATGTCGTCAGTGCATAAACAAAACAAAAATAAAAATTTCAAAATTCTTCAAAAAGTCATGGGTACTCTGCCCACATGGTATTTTCATGCTCCTAAGTAGCATCTTCAGGACCGTAGTAGGTCCAATGAACTTTTACCAGTTTTATGACTTGATTCTGGAGCACTTTGACTTTTCTATCCAATCTGCACACTGGCTGGACCTGAAAGTCTCCCTCTGTCTCTACTTGAATTAAATTCCAATCAATAACATGGTTAGGATAATTTACATACTTTTTCAGCAAAGAGACATGAAATACATTATGCACATTCATGGAAGTGGGAAACGCAAGCATGTATGCAACTGGCACTATTCTATCCAATATTTCAAATGGACCACAAAATTTGGCTGCCAGCTTTGTACAATTACCCAAATTCAATGAGATCTTCTTGGGATTCACTCTCAAAAGTAAATTCTCTTCCACTTTAAACTCTCTAGCTGTCTTGTTCTTATCTTCATAAATTTTCTGTCTATCTTGTGTTTCCTTAAATTTTTTCTTAATTCTAACCATTTAGTTTTCCATGTCCTTGAGAAATTCTGGCCCAAGTACCAATCTCTCCATTGGGTTGTCCCAATTCAATGGAGTATTGCATATTCTACCATACAAATCTTTGAATGGTCTCATCTTCAAGGAATCTCGATACCCATTATTATAGGAAAACTCCACCGAATGTAAGTAATCTTCTGAATTAGATGGCTTATCCATCACATACATTCTTAACATGTCTTCGATCACCTGGTTGACTCTCTCTATCTTCCCATCTAACTTCGGATAGTATGTTGTGCTAAAGTTCATATTTGTGCCAAATACCTTGAATAATCCCCTCAAAAAATTTAAAGTAAACTTTGTATCTCTGTCTGACACGATTTCCTTAGGCATTCCATGCAACCTAGAAATCTTCTTCATGTAAATTTTTGCAATATTAGTTGTTGTATGAGTCATTTTTAAAGGAAAAAAATGAACATCCTTTGTCAATTTACCGATCACTAAAATTATTGAATCATGTTTCCTTGATGTTATGGGTAACTTAGTTATAAAATCAATGGTTACCACTTCCCATTTCTTCTACAAAATTGGTAATGACTTTAGCAAACCCGTTGGGTGTATATGCTCAACTTTGAATCTTTGAAATTCCATGCATCTGGAAATAAAATCAACAATATCCTTCTTCACCCCAAGAAAAAGTAATTGGCTTCTTACCACTACAATTGTTTTCTAGTAATCAAGATGTCCAACAAATGGAACATTATGCATTTCCTCTAATACCAAATTCCTAAGTTATCTGGAACCAACAATATAAATTCTATTTTTGTGCATAATAAATCCATCCTCTTGAACATTCCCCAAGAATCCATTTTGTTGTACATTCTCTTGATTTAAACTCTCCTTCACCTTTAGGTAATCTCAGTCTGTAACAATAGCATTTAAAATTCTTCGTTTTAAATATGACTAGTGCATGCTAATGGTTGTAGCATGCATGAGATGCACTCTCTTGTTGAGTGCATCAACAACTTTGTTTTCTTTCCCCTTGATATGCTTGATCTCAAATTCATATTTACTTTAAAATTCTAGGTGTTGGCAATATGGCAATATAGGTTGGCATTGATGGCATTGGCACTGATGTCAAATAGATGAGAGAAATTGTTGTTGGTTGGCATTGACAAATAACAATGTGCATTATGTATGTGTGATGGTTATAAGGCACTTTGTAACTACATGGAATGTGATGGCAAGATCCAAAGTTCAGAGGATATATTAGTTCCTAGTGCAACAAGCCCTATCAATAATAATGTCAACAAGAAGATATACTTTTATGGTATTCATGGAAAAAGAAAAATATGTTGAACCTGTCAAATCACACCATCCACAAGATTACAGTGTAGAAGAGTGTGAGTGTAATTAGACAATAAACTTGAATGAATGTAGCAATGGTGGCATGTAAATACCTCGAGCAACATTTGGATTTGTTGCTAGACTTGCCACTGGTCTACTTATATTTTGAGGTTCCAAGAGCTTATCAAATACTATGGATGCAAGTTCTCAGAAGCAAACTTCTCTATAGAATGGACTTGAACAAAACACTGATGGCACTGAGATGAACAATTTTGAATTCAAACAAATTACAAGAGATTCCAAGTGTCATCAATTGGAACATATTGAAGATGGTTTGACTGCATGCCTGTAGCATCAGAGGTGACATATTTTATGATCATGGTAGAAAGTAGTGGCCACATAAATGAGGAAGATGTTCAAAATTTCCAAGACAAAGTGCAATCTTCCACATGAGAGTATTCAACAAGAAATATGCCTACTTATATGAAACTAAATTCAGATCAAATGCATAACTTGTCTGTTTTTGGAAAATATGACCAGTTCAAACACTTTGACAGTGTCAAAGACCCTCTAGATCATTACTTTTTGAATGAAACAACTCATAGTTCTAATGATAGAAAATGGTCATAGAAAGTTCAGCAAGAGTGGAGTATCCTTGAATTTTTTTTCCTAACATGATTTATGTGCGAGTCTATGAGGATCGTATGGATTTGCTCAGGGTTGTGATTCTTAGAGTCAGTGTGTCTCCATATCAAGATGAACTTTTCTTATTTTATATTTATCTTCCATCTGATTTCCCTCATACACCATCAAAAGTTTACTATCATTATCATTGGCTTAAATTGAATCCCAATTTATATGAAACTAGAAAAGTATGCCTAACAGGATCAATGGAAAGACTAAGGTGGACTGAGGATCTTCTAGCTCATGTAAATGATGAACTTGATCGATATTGGATGACTTATGGAAGGACACCTTTTTATGAGGAACAAGACAAGTGAAATTTCATTTGAGGAGAAAGGAGAGGAAGATGAGGAATACTATGAGGATGACATTGGAGAAAACTGAATGCTCATATTTATGTTTGGAAATGTTGATGATGATGGCGAGCTTGATGTGGACTATCTCGATGAGGATGAAAAGGGACATATTTATGCTTTGGAAAATAAGCTTGGGCCATATCTCATTGATATTGAAGTATATGTTAAAAGAAGTACAACAAATTTTTCAGATATGTCTGAAAAATATTATGATTAGAAAGCTAAAGAAGACTCAACAAATGTTCGATCAAGTGACCGACGGTGCTGATTAACTCATTCGGTGGGAATTATCCCACATTGAAAGTGAAAAAAGTTTTATATGGATTTATATACACCACTCTTTCTATGCTTATTTGACGTGTAGTGTAGAGGTATGGTGGGGGCTCTAGGTGCTTGGACTTTGCTTGAATATCATCATTATGGATCCCAGGACTACCTGTCATCCCCCCTACCTTTTGGTCAAAGCGACAATAACTGCCGATCTGATGATGAAGGATCACAAACGTTCGTTGGATTTTTTTTTTTTATATATATACATTGCATGTCGGTCATATGGGTGATTGTGGGCTTAAGTGTCGTTTTGGTTGGTGGAAACTGACAATGAAACTGACAATGAAACTGCCAAGTCTGGAGGGTCACCAAGTATGGAGGATCACCAAGAACACTACCAAATAAATAAACTTTCGACTATTGAAGAGCGTTATTTTTGTCGGAGTTTTGGCATACTGCGAATTGTGGATGTTCGCCAAAAATAGTTAAAACCATGCACAACACCAAAGAATTAAAACTATCATGATTTGGTAAAATGAAAGAGATCAGTGCGAACATGGATCACACGAAGAAGATAGCATAGGCTATAAAAACCTCACCATACCTGCTAAATGGTGTACATGTTGTCATATGATCTCCAAAATTAATAAAACCCTGCAGTAACACAAAGAACAATAAGCTACACTATAACAAAAAAAGACACAGTTAGATTGAATATCAGTTAAATCATTCATGCATTAAAAGATGGAACTAAATCGAAGAATAATGATAACTGTGTTATGTTTATTAAAAATTGACTAATAACTGTGTTAACAATAATCAATGGTCATTTAGATGAAGAGGTGTGATGGTTGCGAAGAGTTGTGTTGAATATTTTAAAGACTATAAGTATGACTGAGATGTGAATGAGAAGTGTGACTGTAGTAGAGACATTGTAGATCAAAATATAGAAAGATACAGAGCAACAATAATGATGTCCAGTGTTTGATATAGAAGACCATTATTGGAATGCATATCCTATTTCCAGATTAATAAAATAAGGGTGGTTGGGAGGTGCAAGGGAAGGTTGGATCCTGCAAGGGGTTAGGTGCTTCCTTGTCAGTTGTAGCTAACTAAATAGGGGGTTATAACCTCCTACCAGTTGGAGCTGGTGAACATGGGTGTTAGTGCATCCTGATCAGTTGGTGTTGATATAAAAAGGAAGAACTTATTCCTTCTATTGTAACTTGTAAAACATAATTTTGCAGTTAATAGATTTTTTTTTTTGGTTTTCCCAATTGGGTTCCACGATAAAATATTGTGTTAAAATTTGTTTGCATTAACAAAATAAAAATTAATCAAATTATTGTGTCACTGATTCAACCCCCCCCTCTTAGTGACATGATCTGATCCTTCACCAGGCATCTTGTATGCCTGGCATTCAAAGTTGGTTGTTCAAAAATATAATTCAGACCACTATGGTCTGTTCTTAATTCAAATTTCTTCCCCATTAAATAATGCCTCCACATATTCAATGCATTATCCATGGAAGAAAGCTCCAATTCATGTGTGGAATAGTTTATCTCATGTTCTTGAATATTTTTGGACTCATAAATGATGGCATTTCCATTTTGAGTGAGAAATCCACCAAGTCCTTCTTTGCATGCATCTGTACAAACCAAAAAATTCTCATTTGGGCCAGCAATATTTGAAAAAGGTGAACTAGTAAGTAATTCCTCCAGCAAATTAAAATTTTCTTCATACTCTGTTGTCCATTCAAATTTAATTCTCTTATTTTGTAAATAAGTAATGGGATGATAAATCTTAGAGAACCCTTTTAGAAACCTCGTGTACTATCCAGCTAATCCCATAAAATATCTGATTTATAAAACATTAATTGGTTTTGGCTATCCTCTAATGGATTTTATCTTCTCTAGATCCATTGCTATGCCTTGTTATGAAATAATGTATTCAGAGTAATCTATTTTCTCTTGGTAAAAATAAAACTTACTAATATTGGAATACAATTGTTGTTCCCTCAGTACTTACAAAACCAACCTAAAGTAATGTTCATGTTCTTCATTGGACTTAGAATAAATAAGTATGCCATCAAAGAACACGATGACAAACTTTTCTAAATAAATTTTGAATATTCCATTCATTAAGCACATAAAGACTGCTAGTGCATTGGTCAATCCAAAAGGCACCACTACAAATTCATAATGTATGTATCTGGTTTTGAATGATATCTTATTGATGTCTTCTTTCTTGATTCTTACTTGATGGTATCCAGATATTAAGTCTATATTTGAAAATATATTTTCTCCTCTTAGCTGATCAAAGAGGCCATACATTCTATGTAGAGGGTATTTGTTATTCATATTGGTTTTATTCAACTGTCTAAAGTTAATACACAACCTCAATGTTCCATATTTTAGGACATAGGATGTGTAGGGGTCAAAAAACTTTGGTTTTGTCTTGTTTTGAGTCATATGGTTTTTAAGTCTTAGGATTTGATTTATATTTCATGTCATAACTCAATTATTTGATTTTTCCATAAGCATAGTATTGTTTTAGTCTTGGTTTAAAGCCTTAGTGTCATGGTATTATTTATCATCATGATGAGAATAAGGGTCCAGATGGGTCACACTCTTGGTATAAACATCATCATCATGATATGTCTTGTCTCAAAGGTGTACAGAAGTTTCCATTATGTCATTTTACACCTATTTAGAGGTCAAGTCAAAGGTTAGATCTATTTGCTGCCAACTAACCTAAAAGTTAACAATGTACTAAGAAGTACCTCATTGCACTAATCTCTCATCATTTCACTTTGGAAACGTGCCAGGGGAGATATCATTGTCTTCATCACTTTCATTTAGTATGATTTTCAAATATTATGTCAAGGAAAAAAATCTAACAGTTTTCTTGAAGCATGCTATTGGAATTTGAAAATTGGCATTGCAAACTAGCTATAGAATATTGTTCAAGATTGGATGATTCCCTATAAGTCCATATTAGGTTCACAAAGAACCAACCTAAATTCATACATACCAGGTACCCCTTGATGATTTTCATGCTGCTTAAACGTTGATTGAGGATGTACAATTGTTATGTGTTGTTGGTGCTGCAAACTGTTAATGTTCATGCACTGCTAACTCTCAAACCCTCTGTTCTAGTGTTCTAAACCTTTCTCATTGGTCAATATTTTTATCTCAGGTTCATCCTATAGTTCCCTTTTGCAAACAAATTATATTTCCCACTGACAATTCTGCGCTGCGAACTATCTGTTTTAACACTGCACCACAAATTCCATGCTACAGTCTGGCATTATGAACCCTTTGTATTTTGATTGATCAAACCCTTGTCAATTTTGAAATCATTCTAAGTCCCAGGTTTTAACAAGTTTTTATAGGTTCCCTCTCAGACATGAAAAGTATTGTCATTCCTTCATAAGATCTAGTTCAATTGCACTGCACACTGGTGCTACAAACTGGTGATTAGCACTGCAAACCCTCTATTTACACAGAGTTGTATCTTTTGATTGTCTGCATTTTTACTCAATACTGAATTGATGTCCCTCTTATCATTCCTACTTGCAATTTGCTTCACTTTATAGCATTTCTTTGCATAATTTTTCAGATAGGTGAACTCTAAGTATATCAACTTTCTTATCAAAACCTAAAATACTTGTTTTACTTTATATTTCACATAGCAACTATCATAAGAGGCTACACAAAGTGTTTTTCAATACAATAATTATGGGCAGTCAACAAGGCAGGAAGACTCACAAGGGGGGATAAATTATGACATGCAACTCATCAACTCTGAACCATTGTTCAAGGAGGCTTTCCAGAGGGTAGGTTGTCTCAAATTTTGTCAAAATATGTAGAGAGGACATCTTGAAGTGGCCAAGGAGTTTTCACTTAATTTTAATGGGACAAAGACTAAGGTGGGGATGTTGGAGTTTGAAGTCTCTGAGCATTCTATATCTGTAGCTACAGAGATACATTACTGTGGTGAGAAGTGGTTTACATCCATGTCATTAAACTCTTCTTTCTCCAAAGAATTCTTTAAACATGAATATCAAGGAGACAACCTATCTAAAGGAGTGCCCATAAGTCACATGCTGGAATGTTTTGACAAGATGCTCAGGGTCATCCAAAGGTACTTCACATGTGAAGGAAGGTTCAATATGGTATACCAATACCACATTAGGATATTATTACACTTCACTGGGAAATAATCCATGAACCTTCCATTCTACCTTTTCAAAAGCATTGGCAAGATGTCAAATAGAGTCTAGTCTAAGTCCAAGAAGGTAGACACCGGTGTTTTTCACTCCGGTTTAATCAAGATGTTAGTAATGGAAGCATTAAAGAAGACTAACACTGACTGGGAAAATTTCCTAACTACATCACATTTTCAGTTAGATATTTCTCCTACACCACAGTCCAAAATACAAACTCTTGCCCCTGCTGAGAGGACTGTGCATTCAGATTCAAACAAGAAGAAGTGGGTGACTAGGAGTGATAAATATTTCTAGGCTACTGATGAAGCAGAAGAAGGCGATCCTTCACAACACCCTGGAAAATAAGTTTCACCTGTGTCAGAACCTACTCCCAACTCCCATGGATATTCCTTCAAGCAAATTAGGATCTTGAAAGGCAAAAAACTTGTTTTTTCCCCACCAGTGGCTGCAGAAAAAGTCAAACCTAGAAGACCTTTTACTAGGTCAGCAACAAAACAACATGTTCCCATGAAGGATGGTACAATAGAGACTTCAACTCAACAAAAAGACAAATATTATTCTTCTAATCATCCCATAGAGGTTATTGATATCATCATTCCTCATCATGAAAGTAACCCTACCTTCAAAAGGCTCAGGAGGCAGCTCAAGGAAGCAAGAGCTGAAAATGACAAGTTCAAAAAGGAAGATTTGGATTTTGGAATAATGCTAAAGGAGATGTTAGATATGTATGAGGAAACAATTGATAAATCAAGGTTCCTCGATAATATTTTTTTTCCCCTTCATAGGCAACTCAAGAATGTCTATAGGCAGAATAGAGCCTACCAACCTAAAATCTGAAAATTAAAAGCAAAGTTACAACATTTCAGAGAAGAAGTGGCAAAGATGAACTTAAATATGTTGGATAAGGTGGCTACCAGAAGGAGTACCAGAAAAATAAGATAAATACAAGATTATATTCTATACCAACATCATTTTTGTCAAGGTTTTTTGTTTTGCATGCAGTTACAACACTAAGTGATGGTTTTGAATTTTGAGCTAAACTTAGCATATTTTTGTGTCTTCTCCAAGGATATATGAGGTGATAATAAGTTTGTAGCATATCTGGAATATTTATACTACCTCTAGTACAAGTTTTAGAAATCTGAATATTTTAGCAAAAGGAACAGGCTTTTATAGGAAAGTTCGTAGCACCTGGACTCATTGGTGCTATGAACTGGGTGTTTTAGGACAGTTTGTAGTGCTGCGCTGTGAACTCAGGGTTATGAATATTTGGAGGCGAAGGAGATTTCCATGTGTTAGTGGGATCTCGTACCTGAATTCAAAGAATCAATTTCACATCAGAAGGCCAACTGCCTCAAGGAGCTGCAAGCATAAAAGAAACATCATCAGTTGTTGAGGACTTGTTCTATACGTTGCCAACATCTTTCTTCAAAATAGTAGTTTGTTATTTTCTTGTTGTACATCTGTTGCCAAGCTTCCCTTAGGCATGGAATATTATGAGGAAGTTAAGGGGAAAATTTTAAATCTTTCTTTTGATGATATTGGTTATTTAAGATGCATTCTAATAGGAGAAGAGGTTCGAGTGATTGAACATAAAACTCTTATCTTTAGTATTTTATTGTAACATAGTTTTCCTGATGTATGAACCAGATTCAAGAAACGTTTAATGGTGTAAATCAATATTTATCCTATTGTCATCTTTTTCCATCTCACTTTGATATCAGTCTCTGGTGAAGGATTCATCATTTGTTTCTTTATTGCAGTAAATGATTTATTATGGTGTTGTATACAAATTTATCATAGTGTTTTTCTCTTTGGATTAATAAGTTCTTATTCAAATGATTTTTCTTTCACATGTGTTCCAAAAATACCTGATGTAAAACTTATATGCATATTTCACTTCTCTTTCTAAGTTTCCATCTCTCATTTATATTTCTTAAAAAATGATTTGAAGCTATTCAAATCCTTGCTTGCTGGTGTGTATTTCATGGAAGGATTTGTGATTGACATTTTAAACTGAGTTTTACATCCATTTTCCACTCTTTAAAACATTATTATTCACATTATGATGGGTATTAGGATTACATCTACAACAGTCTAGGTGTGACTTCTAGTGCTAACACCATCCTTCTTTTTGACAAAGATTACTAGTACTCCTCAAGGTGAAACACTTGGGAGTATGTACCCTTTCTTCATCAATTCTTCTAGATGCATTTGTAATTATTTTAATTCAAGTGTACTCATTGTGTAAGGTGTCTTTGATATTGAGGAAACACTTGGTACTAAATCAATAGAGAATTACGTGCTTATCCTTGTGTTTCTTGAAATACGTCCTCAAATTCATACAATACTGAAAAGTCTTCAAGTCTTGGCCCTTTTGTATTTTTTGGTTCCTCCAAATAAGATACGTATAGTTGGGATCCCTTCTTAAAAAATATTTTTATATGTAAGGATTAAATATCCCTTATATAAATGGATCTTGGAATTTTTTTCAAAATGCTCTATTTGCCTTCTTCATAAAGACATGTAAATGTCTTGTCATGACAATATAATACAACATGATGCTTGTCCATCAAGTTCATTCCAATTAGGATATCATAATATCCTAATGGAATGCAATTCATATCAACAACTGCACTTACTCCACTCAGATTTATTAGGCAACTTCTAATAGACTCATTGATCCTTCTTTTGGCTACAGTGGCTAGTTGAACCTGACTTGATTTCTCAAGATTAATTTTTTCCAAATGTAATCTATCCACTATTTTAGGATCAATGTAACAATGA
>JASDQU010241123.1:31030-42505 GCA_032191745.1 Picea mariana | reverse complement strand
GAAGGTTACTGTAACAATAAAGAATGATGAGGATATACTTGTGACTCATGATCTATGACAAGATCCTTACCTTCATCAGGATCCTTTTGTCACTTCCTTGTTTTGAATACTTCATCTGACAGATGTTAAGCTTGTTTTAACAGTGAAGTAAAACAAGAAGCTATTCATGAAAAGACCCTCATGGATTATAACTCTGGGAGCTTGGTGTGACAAATTTTTTTTTAGATCATCCTTATGTAAAGATGATTCAAAATCTTCATCTGTTTCTTACAGGAAAGAATTGTTATAGCTCAGACTAAGAGGGAGTTTTGAAATGAAAGACTTGGATCTTTCACATTACTGAGCTTGAAGTTTTTGGCAGAAATCAGGAGAGATATCTCTCTCACAGGGCAAATATATAATTAATGTGCTTCGCAGTTTTGACAGGATAAACTGCAAATACATACAAATGATCTCTAATTTAAAGAATCTACGAGATCAGGCCACAAGCTCACATCCAAAAGTTCTCACCTTACAGATCAGTTATTTATCTCGTATATACTAGAACAGACATCTGGTATACGGTAAGTGTTCTCAGTCAGGTCATATGTGAACCGAGAACATTTACATACAGTTACTGTGAAACACATTCTGAGATGCGGTCTCAGATACACCTCAAGAAGAGGTATATGGCCCCATGGTTTCACAAGTTCAGATTGGATGGGCAGTGTTGTGGACCGGAAGAGTACTTCCGGATATTGTTTCAGTCTTGGTTCAACTATGATTTCCTGGTCCAGCAGGAAACAAGGCTCCATAGCCCAAAGCACTGTAGAGGCAGAGTACATTGCTGCGAGTACTACTGGCAGAGAAGCAGTGTGGCTCAGGAAGCTACCTTCAGGCTCATTCAGGTTAGAGCTGGAGCCCACAGTTATTCACTGTGACAATCAGAACGGTATGAAGATCACAGAGAACCCGGTATGAAGTAGTAACCCATTGAATAGCTTGCACATATCAGTTTGCTGTTGCTTTGTTCCATGCAGGTATGCTTCTTTGGGGATTTTACTTCTTTTTTGGCTGTTTAGTCGGGAATATCTAATTGGTAACTTGTGAGGGGGGAAATCTTACCTTTGTCTTATTAGCCTGTTGCCTCTTCAAAACCCCTGGTCACTGGGGACATCTCCGCTGGGCCTAACCTCCCTAAAGAGAAAGAACCATCCCATTGTGGTGACATTGGGTGGGATTGGTTCCTGTTACACCAGTTTGGCCTTCTATCTTATAGCCTTTTCTCTTATCTACAAACTGTGCGATAACCATCCCCTTGTGGTTTTGGGCCTCTAACCACAAGAGGGAGATGTTTGTACCGTTGTGCCATGTGCTTTATGTCTAATTTCACTTTGACTTGGGATATTTAAGTCAAATGTGAAATTTGGTCATTTTAGCCTAAATTTACTAATTATTCACTAAGTGGGTGAATGAGGATACATAAAGTGAACTTAGGGAACTTAACCCAAAGTGGGTTTTGAGTTGAGATGCTCTTGGAGAGATCTGAACCATGGATTAGAGATGGCTTGGAGTGATCCTAGCCATTCATCTTTTAGGTTTCCTTATGGAGGTTCAAGAGGGGCGTAAGGGGCAAAGGGAGGCTCATTCACTCATATGTTCACCAAGAGAGTTGGGAGAGGAGCATGGAGAGGAGAATGGAAGCATTAGATTAGGGAAGCTTGGGCACCTCCTTCCATGGAGGTCTCATGGAGGCTTTGACCCTCATTTATTTGTGATGATTATTCTTGCTTTGAGGAGGGTGTTAGCACATAGGATGTGTAGGGTTCAAAACACTTTGGATTTGTCTTGTTTTGAGTCATAGGGTCTTTATATCTTAGGCTTTGGGTTATATCTCATGTCATAACTCAAATTTTGATTTTTCCATAAGCATAGTCTTGTTTTTAGTCTTGGCTTAAGGCCTTGGTGTCATGCTATCATTTATCTTCATGAAGGAAACAAGGGTCAAATGGGTCTCAACCCTAGTCTTAAAATCATCATCATCATATGTCTTGTCTCAAGGGTTTGTACACAAAATTCCATTATGTTATTTTCCAACCATTTAGAGGTCAAGTCAGATGTCAGATTTACTTGCTGCCAACTCAGCTAAAATTTCGTAGCGTACCAAGAAGTACCTTGTACACTAATCTCTCATCATTGCACTTTGAAAATGTGTCAGGGGAGATGTCATCGTCTTCAGTGCATTAAATTCATTATGATTTTCAAGATTATGTCAAGGAACAAACTCTAATAGTTTCCATGAAGCGCACTACTAGAATTTGAAAATTGGCACTGCAGACTAGCGCTGCGAACTGGCTGTAGTAGATTGTTAAAGATTGGATGCTTCCTTCTAAGTCCAACTTGGGTTCACAAAGCACCAACCTAAGTTCAGACATACCAGGTATTCCTTTGACGATTGC
Organism: Picea mariana; assembly: GCA_032191745.1. Classification (NCBI taxonomy): domain Eukaryota; kingdom Viridiplantae; phylum Streptophyta; class Pinopsida; order Pinales; family Pinaceae; genus Picea; species Picea mariana. Next base: position 40,067 of record JASDQU010241123.1, on the reverse strand, counting down.
ATGTAGATTAAATGGTCGATTGGGATTGTAAAGCTGTTGTGTATCATCCTGTGCTGCAAACTGTTAAATTTTCAATGCGTTGCTAACTCTCTACATTTTGATAACCCATAGTTCTGGTGTTCTAAAACCCTGGCCATTTTTCAAGATCATTATTTCACAGGTTCATCCTACAACTTCCTCTTGCAAACAAGTAATATTATGCACTGCTCATTTTGCACTGCAAACTGTCTATTATAACCCTGAGCTGCAAACTGGCGCTGCGAACCCTCTGTATTTTGATTGACCAAAATCGTTGTTAAATTGGAATTTGAAGGCCCAGGTTTTAACCAGTCATTATATGTTCTATCTCAGACATGGAACATCTTGCTAGCCTTTCATAAAACCTAGTCAAAATTTCGCTGCAGATTGGCGCTGCGAACTCAACCTTTGGTGCTGCAAACCCCCTGTTTACAGAGAATCTTTTCTTTTTGCCTGTCTACAGTTTCCCTCAGTTCAAATTGTTGCCCCTCTTATCATTCCCTACTTGCAACTTGCTCAACTTCATACTATTACTGTGTATAAGTTTTCAGACAGGTGAACGCTAAGTATGTCAGCTCTGTAATCAAACCCTAAAAAATCTCAGTTTTATTCTATATTTCTCACAATAACTGTCATAAGAGGCTACAGGAGGTTTTTAAGACAATAATTATGGATAGTCAACAAAGCAAGAAAATCCACAAGGGGGGAGAGATTGTGAGAACTGAACCTTATGACATGCAACTCATCAACTCTGAACCATTGTTCAAGGAAGCTTTCTAGAGGGTAGGTTGTCTCAATTTTTGTCAGAAAATGCAGAGAGGACATCTCAAAGTGGCCAAGGAGTTTGCACTTAATTTTAATGGGACAAAGACTAAGGTGGGGATGCTGGAGTTTGAAGTCTCTGAGCATTCTATCTTTGTAGCTACAGAGATAGCTGACTGTGGTGAGAAGTAGTTTAAAGCCATGTCTTTAAACTCTTCTTTCACCAAAGAATTCTTTAAAATTGAATATCGAGGAGACAACCCATCTAAAGGAGTGCCCATAAGTCACATGCTGGAATGTTTTGACAAGATGCTCAGGGTCATCCAAAGGTACTTCACATGTGAAGGAAGGTTCAATATGGTATACCAATACCACATCAGATTATTATTACACTTCACTGGGAAAGGATCCATGAACCTTCCATTCTACCTTTTCAGGAGTATTGGCAAGATGTCAGATAGTGTCCAGGCTAAGTCCAAGCAGGTGGACACCAGTGTTTTTCACCCGGGTTTAATCAAGATGTAAGTAATGGAAGAGTTAAAGAAGACTAATAGTAATTGGGAAACTTTCCTAGCTGCATCACATTTTTAGTTAGATATTGCTCCTACACCACAGTCCAAAAGACAAACTCCTACCCCTATTAAGAAGATTGTGCATTCAGATTCAAGCAAGAAGAAGAGGGTGATTAGGAGTGACAAATCTTTCCAGACTATTGATAAAGCAAAAGAAGGCGGTCCTTCACAACCTCCTCACAGAGAAATTGCACCTGTGGCAGAACCCTACTTCTCTGGAAATTCTTTCAAGCAAATCAAGGAGCTTAAAAGGAAAAAAGCTTGCCTTTTTCCCACCAGATGCTCCTATGGAAGATGATATAGCAGAGGTTTTAGCTCAACAAAAGGACAAAGTTCAGTTTTCTAAGCAACCCATAGAGGTTATTGATATCAACACTCCTTCTCATGAAAGTAACCCTACTTTGAAAAGACTCAGTAGGCAGTTTAAGGATGCAAAAACTGAAATTGACAAGTTGAAAAAGAAAGATTTGGAATCCCGAATCAAACTAAAGGATATGCTAGATCTATATGAAGAGACTATTGATTAAGCTAATTTCATGGCTAAAAGTCTTTTCCCCTTCACAGTCAACTCAAGAATGTATATAGGCAGAAGAGAGTCTGCCAAGCTGAAATCAAAAAATTAAAAGCAGAGTTACAACCTTTCAGAGAAGAAGTGGAAAAAATGAACTTAGATATGTTGGCTAAGGTGACTACTAGAAGGAGTACCAGAACCAAAAGATGAATACAAAATGATCTCCCACATCAACATCATTTTTGTCATGGTTTACTGTTTTGCATGTAGTTACAACAGTAAGTGATGATTTTGGATTTTGAGCTAAACTTAGCATCTTTTTATTTTTTCTCCAAGGTTACTTCAAGTTGTAATAAGTTTACAACATTTTTGGAAGGTCTATCCACTTTTGGTACAAGTTTTAAAGATCTGAATCTTTTTGCAAAGAAAACAGACTGCTACAGGAAAGTTTGCAGCACCTGGACTCATTGGCGTTGGAAACTGGGTGTTTTAGGACAGTTTGCAGTGCTATGCTGCGAACTCAAATTTATGAATATTTTGGAGGCGAGGGAGATTGCCAGGTGTCAAGGTGAGCTCGTACCAACATTCAGATGTTTAGTTGCACATTAGAAGGCCACTTGCCTCAAGGAGCTTCATGCATTAAAGCCACATCATCAGTTGTTAAGGACTTGTTCTATACGTTGCCAACATTTTCCTACAAAATAGCATTCTATTACTCTCTTGTTGTTCACATGTTGCCATGCTTCCCTTAGGCATTGAATCCTATGAGGAAGTTAAGGGGTGGATGGTAAAGGGTTCAGATGATGTTTTGGTTATTTAAGATGCATTGTAATTGGAGAAGAGGTTGGAATGGTTGAGGAGGAAACTCCTATCTTAAGTCTTTCATTATTGTAATAGAGTTTTCCTGATGTATGGACCAAATTCAAGAAACTTTTAATGGTGAAAATCAGTCTTTATTCTACTGTCATCTTTGTTCTGTCTCACTTTGATATTCGTCTCTGGTGAAGGATTCATCATGATGTTTGTTTCTGTATTGCAGTAAATGATTTATTGTGGTATTTTATCCAAATTGATCAGAGTGTGTTTCTCTTTGGATTAAGAAGTTCTTATTAAAATGAGTTTTCTTCCATATGTGTTCCAGAAATACCCGATGTAAACTGACACACATATTTCACTTTCCTTGTTAAAGTCTTCTATCTTTCATTTATATCTTTAACCACTGATTTCAAGCCATTCAAAGCCTTGCTTGCTAGTGTGTATTTCATGGAGTGTTTTGTGATTGACTTTACAAACTGAGTTTCACATCCATTTGCCACACTTTTAAAACAACTATTATTTACATTCTGATGGTTATTAGGCTTACATCTACATCAGTCTAGGTGTGGCTTCTAGTGCTAACAGAGGGCGCATTTGGGGAGGAGGGCGCTTTCTTAACAAGCACTAGCTACACTTGGAGGATTGCAGATCTGTCAGATTCAGCTTGGAGGTGGCACACAACAACTTGATTGTGTGCAAGGGTTTCTTCATATGAGGTCAGAAGGTCAAGGGCGCATTGTTTGAGTGGATAGAGCAACAAGGTAAGAGGGCGCACTAAGCGTGGGCACATTTCTCTTCTTGGAACTCCAAAGCATCTCGAGAGGAGTTGCTATTGTATTAGGTTCCATTGTGTTTACATACTTGTTGTATCACGTGCTTTAGACATCACTGATATATACCTTCATTCTAAACTGGTTTTCCCCAGGGGGGATTTTTATCCAGGGTCGTGTGGACAAAAAATACTTGTGTCCAAAATTTCATGTATGCTTAGAGTTTAGATCAACATTTCAGAGTTGTAAAGATCTAGAGGAGTGTTACTTGTTTTGAGTTATATTGCATTTGCTAACCATCGGTTCGAAAACACTTACAAGGGGACCTCAAAGAACTCTTAACGATCAAAATTATGAGCAAAAGAGTACTTGACTGATTGCTGTCCTAAAGCAACAACAAAGGAGAGTTTTGGAGACTAAACTTAGAGCCCAACAAGAGTTCAAAGACAAACCTGTTGGGCAGCTTCATAGTTCCTTAGTTTTCTACATGATTCACCCAATAGGTCGTTTTGTCTATGGGCATTGGTTTATTTTGATGAGGTGGTTTGGATGTACATGCTTAGATGTCTCTTTTATTGATTTTATTTACTCATCATAATGCATTTGACTTGAGATCCTTGGAGGGCATATCCATTTGTCTTTCTAGGACCCAACTGGTGGACAATTTTGGAGGAACAAGCCTAGCTTGGGCTTCCATGGGGCTTGAATCCCACAGGTTGGATACGAGGGCCCACATGCCGGATGATGAAGACATGCCTTTGGTGTTAATTTTTAGAGCAACTATTAAGTTTCTTTTCAATTTACTAGATAACAATAGCATAGGTAGGATCACTGAGAGAAACACAATCACAAGATACACAACTTTTGTCCCGGGAAACCCTCATGGGGGAGAAAACCCGGCAAAAACTTCCTCAATATAGATAGCCAATACAATGCCAAGACAGTAAACCAAAACACTAGAGAATATTCAACACTGAGCAATGTGCCTCACTCTTCCTTTTTCTGGAAATTGGCAACTGCAGCTTCCTTCAAACTTGCGCACTAGATGATTGAGCTGAGTGAGTGAACAAATGAGGCACTAGCTGCCTTTATTTATACTAGCTGGCAGGCACTGGAAATGTGTCTCTTCACTGGGCAGGGCCGACTTTTCTTCTTAGTGGTTAAAACCACTTTAATTAGGCCTGGGGGCCGAATTCTTAATAAGCATGATATAATTAGGGTTTGACCAATCCACAAAAGGGGATTTGGTAAACTACAAAGCCCGACATGATCAATCCACAAAAGGGGATTGATCTAATTAATAATAACTCAATAAGAAATGGAATACTCTTTGCAGTTACAATATTTCAACATTTGGAGGCCTAGAAGACATCATGGAGGACTTAACCTAGCCCCTATCATCCAAGCAATTTTCCTAAGAAGGCCAAAACGTCACCCTTGAGGGCTTGACGTCATAGTAGGGCTAGGGTTTGGTGGTGGTTGAGGATACTTGGCACGTTTTGAAGGAAGGAAGCCATAGATCGTGGAGAAGAGGCTTGAATTGAAGACACTTGGCCTTTGAAGGCCTAGCTCACCCATCTCCTACTCCAACGACTTGCAAAAATGCCAAAATGTCACCCCAGAAGGGTGACGTCTTACTTTAGGATTTACCTTATGTGTAAATTGTGAATTAAAAAGTATTATCTTATGTAAAGGGGCAAAATAAGGGTTGTTATCCCCTTATTTTGTGGTTTACGCTAAGTTATGTGGACAACTATGTTTAAAACATTTTGTATAAATAGAGATCATTTGTATCTCATTTTTATCATAGCTCTCACATGTGGAGAAGGATACTTGGCTGAAATTTGCGCCCTACTTGAGCAACTCTCTTTATCTCTCTTGGTTACATTATCTTGTGAGTTTATCTTTGCTATTGGATGGATGGATAATGCACTATCTCTCTTGGAGGCTTGTTTCTTGCTTTATGGTGGAATTTGCTTGGTGATTCAGGGTTTCATCCTGTTAATGCTTCAACTAGGTAAGGATTTCATGTTTATTGCTCTCTTTTCTTGGTTGTAAGGTTAATGTGATGATTTCTTGGGGAGTATGAGGGCATACAACGCCCTCCAAGTCCATTGTAATTGTTTGAAATAATTTTTGGTGCAAAGGATACTAGGAGTAAAAGGGTTTACACCCTCCTAGGTTTTCCTTGTTGGTTAGGGTTTGCCTTGGGGAGTAAAAGGGCTTACAACCCCAAGGAAGTAACTCATCCAACTTGTTTAATCAAGAGATTCGATTTACCCAATAGAAAGACTATTTTTCATGCATTGGAGAAATAAGTTATTGCATTGATAATTGTAAAAAGTTGAGATATTGAGATCGTCTAAGTTGGAATATTTTCTATGTGTTCTAAGCTTGCTAAGGCCTCAAATGCGTTTTGTTTCTCCAAGTATTTCTTGCTGCTGTTACAAGTTTAATCTACAACCATTAGGGCTATAGAAAACCCTAAACAACTTTCTAAATAACTCACAATTCAACCGTCAAAAGTTGCTAATATTTTGCGTGTACATTCTACCAATCCTAGCACACTTTTTGGGTGGATCGCTTGCAATTTTTGGTGGTTGATTTTTCTGCTGTAACAAGTTGTTTGCTACAGCCATAAGGCTTATAAAGTAACTCTGCAATACTATTTTATAACAGGCTTACTTTCATGCTAAAGTCTTGCTCTTTCAATCTTGAGTTGTACTAGTTATATCTAGCTTAGCTCTTGTACCATTACCTTGAATTTTGGCATTTATTCAACAACACTAATAATTATATGTTCGCTGATATATATTTTTGTTGACTGCTGCAAATAGGGACAACAAGCTTAACTTGTCCACCTAACATATAGCTCGTACAATTGGTTTTTCTCGTGTCTCGGGCAGGTACTATCATCATCCGCAGGTGCTTGAACTTCTTGGCAACCATTGACTACCACTAAGGCTTGATTCCAACCCTCTTTGCATCTAGAAACTTGACCAATAGGGGAATTCATCTCATCATCTCACTTTCTGTGTCATTTCTCCCTAGGGTCACCTGAGATTCCCCCCTTGAGGTGATCACTTCACCTCTAAAGTGACGGGAATACCTATCTAAGGTGACAGTGGGTAGGTTTTCCCTTAGTTTTCGCCATATTGTGGTTTGGGTCGAGCTTTGCCCAACCTACAACTTGGGCGATCACAGGATCAACGAAGTCTCATCACATTCAAACAACCCAGAGTATGGGAGATGGTCAGCTATTGTCACCATGTTGCATGTTAGTCCTTCTTTCATGCAAAGTGTTGTACTTAATTTGTTGAGCATGTGGATGAAGATCTTTGGTTGAAGTCGAATAACGGACCACTAGTTTGGGAAGTTGTGTCAGTTGCCTTGTTACACCTTTGTGGTCAGCTTCTATGCCCTAGTCCCGTGTTTTCACCACCCAAGGAAAAGGGGTACTATTGGGGGTCTCCCAAGTGTAACGTTCCACTCTCGATCATACGTGGCACTTTCCACCCTAAATCCTCTCATATTGTACTAAACTTTGGCTATGGTCCTGTAATGTCCCCACTTTGGGACATCATCACAATGCAGAGATTTATGATGACCAGAGTGGCCATATGGATGTTATAGCGAGTACAGGGGTATTTGAGAGGCACTGTGGGGTCCAGCTTGCATCGATCATCATATTCCATCATTATAAGCCATTCTGCACAGGTTGGCTTTGGTTTCGTTGCATTCCGACGATTTCCATGATTTTGACTATTTTGAGCTATAAGTTAATGGTGATCAATGAAGAGGTCATTTTGGGCACATTACTTGGAGGAACCTCTTAGTGTAATAGTTCATTGGAATCGGAAGGATAAACACTATAGGATGGGATGGCTAGAAGTGACTTTCAGTGGCCAGGGAAGCCACAAGCAGAGATAAGGAGCTTTCCAAAGGTAAAAAGGTTAATTAATTAATTAAAGTGATTTAAGTAATTAATTAGATATTTATAAAATGAAAGTCACTTTGGAGGGACAAGGTGAGCCAAAAGTATAAAGGAAAGGCAAGGGATTCTTCTCATTCATTCATGTATGATCTTATTTTGATATCTGGCTTTTAGCTAGTGAGCCCATCGTTGGGGATTTTGAGGGTTTTGACTTAACAAACCCTAGAGGACGATTCGATGGTGAAAGATTCCACCTAGCTTGTCCCAAGCTTGGTCTCGGAGATGCAATATGCTCCCACACCATTCTAGTTCCAGATCTACTCAGTTGCAGGAGGATTCCACATCAGTGAGTTGTGCAGATAGAGAGAGGGCGCACCAGTTGGGGGTTTTCAGCAAGGGGGGTGCACCATTCTTGGAGAGAGATACATTGTAGGTGATTGGCAGGGCTTTTGGAGATTCTATCACCTGGGTTCTTCTTGCAGGGTCTTCACCATCATTCCTAGTGCTTTTTGAGAGAGTTTTATGACTCAGATTATTTGTTAGTGCAGTGGGACGAATTGAAGAGAAGGAGGGCGTTTTTGAGATTCAGATCTAGTCAGTTTGGAGGGGTTACACTTCAGATCTGACACTGAGACTTCACCTCCAAAACAGGCTTGGAAAAAATGCAACCATGACAGGTACAGCTCGCCTTCTACAAAGGCACCCACAGATAACATTATGCATCCTTGACCCTTACTGCACTCACATGTCTAGACATCCCCTAGCCACATCACCTCACTTACATGGCTTGGATGAAATCTTCTTGGAAACTTTCCTTTTCTTGTGGATACTAGCCCTATAGGACGTCTTGTATTTTTCTCCAATCTTGTATTGCAGGTTTTTGTAATGTCTTTGAGCTATTGATTGATGTATCAGAGTTTTCATGCATATGTTTAATAATATTGATGATGAGATGTGATTAACATTGCTATGATCCCGGTGACTGATGAGCCCATGGAGGGCATAGCTTTTGATGTGCAGTACCATGCCCGACGGACAGGTACCATTTGGATCGGTACACATGGGGAGATGACCAGTTCAGGCCTCCATGGGGCTGAAGAGCCCACCAAATGGATGCTGAAACCCCATCAGGGGGTAGAGACAGGATGGAGATGGATCAGGGCTTTTGCATCGAAGAGGAAGAGGACGTTCCATCAGAGGCACTCCGACAGGACTAGGCCTAGGGGGAATGACCCCTTTTCAGTGGAACGATAGCCTTGGAAGGCTTAGGACGTCCCCATCTTCACCATGACGTCATCCAACTTCATCGACACTTTTGGAGGTGTTATCCCCGATTTTTAGGGATAACTAGGAGGTCATGTCTCGAGGGCCACAGGTCCTAGACATGGAGTACCGAGAGCAGGATTGACCTGAGCATGGCCCTGGAGGGCCCATTCTTTTCTTCTTCCATCAGCTTTATCTTGTCAGCAGCAACACCATCGGATTGGTCCTGTATCAAAAGAGGTTCTTGCTCCATGAGGTAATTGGTCCAGGTATCATGGTATGTGTCACTTTTGATCATTGAAACCTTTAAATATAGGCATCTGATTCCCTTTTACCTCTAACAACTGCTTGGATCTTACATTAACCCACTTGATCATGCTTGGGGAGATTG